>OZ037999.1:23936289-23941289 GCA_964035705.1 Porites rus | reverse complement strand
TTTGCGACGCGCGAAAGGACTTAAGGAACCTGCGGCCTCGACCTCAACAGTTTGCCGTCTCCAACCGGCCAGTGGTCTACGAACGACAGCCCGTCAAAGTTGCAACTTCCCATTTGTCTCTCGTGGTACAACTTGAGAGCATTTGTTCAACTTTCCTCAAAAAGATCATTCCATTACTTCTCACTACCTCTTCTCTCGACTGCCTATTGACATTGTCAGCAGAAATTTTGTGTTGTTGAAAATCTCAATAATGATAATGATAATGATAAATAAATAATATTTAATAAATCACTCCAATTATAGTTTAAAAAACATTTCGGAGGTGGTCTTGTAGATGATGATGAGGCCCGCGTCTCTTGATGAAAAAACAATACATATAGCCAACATTTCAACTGAGTTTACTTCTTTAAATGGGTGGAAGAGGAGTCTGGAGTTTTTGACACTTGAATTGACCTTACGTAATGTCCGCAACAAAAATTCAATGTCAATTTTCTTAGGAAAGTGCCAGTAGCCGGATAATATTTTATAGCCTAATGATAGTGTAAGGCACAGATTATAATACACACATACTTTTATGTTAACTGTATGTTTTCTTAGATGTTAAAACTTTAAAATTTCCTTCCAAAAATTCCAAGATTCAAATTCTCTGTATTTCATGCCTTCTCACATTAGGCACATGGACAAGATGAACAAGATCTCAGTAATTTCAAACAGCCCATTGTTTCAGCTTTCTGTTGGTTAAGTTTCATTGTGCAAAATTTTATTTGAAAAAATTCAAAATGTCATTGTCTTGCATGGAATTGCCCTTCTGTTCATTAAAAGAAATAAAAGTGGTTTCCCATGAATTTTCACGCAACCCAAAAAATTGTTATCCATGAGATTTGAAATCATAGGGCTTAAAACCAAATTTCACCTGTATATCCTTTACGACTAAAGTGTTTCATGCGGCAAAAAAGTAAATATATCGCGTTGCCATTTCATTTAAGGGTGCTGTCAACTAATCTGACTTGTGTCGAGGTGTTTGCTCAAAGCAACCGTACACAGAGCTGTACAGTTTTCTTCACCATGGTACGTATGAGAGGGTGCATTGATTTAATTATTGCTGTACTATCTTATTTCCTTCTTTCACATTTCTTGTATATCATGTGAAATTGAGCCTCCATCACCTTTTGGAGCACCAGCCTTAACTTACTGCAGTGGATCGCATGCTTATCTGCTGTTGTGGTTCCATTTTATCCTTGGTTTTTATTTTGGTACTCCTTTGTATTTTCCTTTCTACTTGACCAAGGGGACACAGATCACATAGTTCTACCAAATAATAGATCCCATCTAAGCTGTCTACTATATGCAGATGATTTAGTTTTGATGTCCCAGTCAGATCAAGGACTAGAAAATGCTCTCTCCATCCTTTCAGAGTATTGTGCACATTGGCTTTCATCGCTGAATCCAAAGAAGACTAAAATTATGATTTGCAAGAAGAAATATAGGAAGTTGACCCTTAAATAAACATTGTTTTCATATCAGTAGGCTCAACATAAGAAATTGTTGTTGTTTTGGTGGTATTTGGGTACATCTCTGATAATGAGCTTAGAACAAAGGAAAATTAAATTTATACCAAGGACAAAATTGAACCAGTCACAGCCACATGAGGATTTGGGCTGGTGCTCTCAAGAAATGTTAGGACCTCTCTAATTCTGTAGCAATTTATTGACCACAATTTGTGTTAGTCTTAGAACTAGGCATTTCCTTCATGAATGTGTTTTTCCTTGACAACGTAGAATATCTTGTGAGGATCTTTGTAAGGTATCATGCTCAAGAGGGTGACTTTGTGGTCAAGTTACCTTATGTTAACTTAATAATTACTTTTGTTGATCCTCTCACAGCTCACATCCACTTTAGCCTGGTTCAAATGAAGTTGATCAGATTGCTATAGTCATTGCTGTTCTTGATGTTGGAAGTTACATAGGTGAGTGAGTATACAACCATGTTCATGACAGTACATTACGCGCGCAGGGGTCCTAGGTTCATGGGGCTACCAACACAACAGTCCGCCGTTCGCTCTTGACCTGCGGTAAAGAAATGACGGCCATTAGAAAATTTTAACTCCGTGAATAATTATCAAATCAACCCTTGACATTAATTGGTCATTTGGAGCTGTGTGTACGCAACATTTCAGGAAATTTATAATCAATTGGATTAGTTGTTATATGCTCGAAAAGTGTAGGAATTCAGTGTGTAGCTTCAGATTCAGGTCTTAGCAACTTTCATAGTTTAAATCTGTGTCAACAAATAAGCAAAATTCTCTCTTTTCTTCAGTTGCCACAGGGTTAGATGCGACTGCCGCTGCTGTTGTTGTGAGTTGTGCTCTAGCTGTCAAGTGCATCGATCAAGGATGGATCAGGGATAAAGGGCGAATTTGACAACCACCAAAACAACAATGAGTATTATTTTTTAAGTACAATTTGTGATGTAATATGTCGTGAACTATGTGAAATTTTAGTGCAAATTTACATTTTATCTGTCTTTAAGTCAGACTGAATGACAAAAAATGATAATTTTAGTAGCTAAATCAGTTTTGGGAAAAAAATATAATCTCCTCACTACTGAAAGGGTTTTTTTCCTCACAACATTTACTTGAGATGTGACGAAATTAATTTGGAAATTATTTTAAGGATTCATTATAGCAGGAAAAAAATCTGACTGGTATTGCTTCACACTAGGTCAGCAGGAGATTATATAATATTCTAATAGAACATAAATAAAGTAAATGATCATTTCACAGCTTCATGTTTAGACAAGTAACTACAGGAAAAATTGACATAGCCACAGTCAGCAACACTGATAAGAAAAGTGAATGATAACAAATGTGTTTCCCAAAATGTAATGTCTGCGACATTTTTCAGTTATGTCTGCTACGGAAACTTTTGTTTGTAGAATCATTGGAATAAGGTTGCGTGGAATTTGTTTTGGACAGTCGAAAAATTTAATTATTACCATGGTTTGAAGGCATTCCACGGCTTCTTCTGAATTTATATCATGCACTTGTTAGTCCTTATTTAAGGTCTCGGTAAAGGAAAACGAGGTGCCAAAGGCTACAAAGGCAAGTTATATATCAAATTAAAGCTAAAAGACTAAATTACCTTATGAAAAGATTTTATTTCATCCAATTTCAAAAGGCGCTTAAGTTTTTTGCTCTCGAACTCAGAGGTATCGAGTTTACTGCTGAAGCTCCAGCCCTTTCGCGTTGTTAAATATTCACTTCCTTTTTATTGTATCTGATTGACAGATAAAAGACCTAAAAAAGGGTGTGAGGAAATTTGCATATGTCTCGTATTAGCGGAATTATTGCATTTCAAACTAAAAAGTCGAATCTCGAGCGTGATTTACGCAAAGAAACTGACATAAAATGAGTTACAAAGGGAAATCGGAAAATTCCTCACAGTCTTCCTTTACAGTCTTTTTTCTTTCAACAACCAAGCTATTTCTTGTATGACGTCCACGCTAAGACAGCTCCAAAAGTCCCCTCAATAACTTTGTGAAACTCAGCACAAAACATCACTATAAAACGCGATTATCTGCCAAGGAGTGTTTCTCTATTTCTCTACAACCTAGAAAATGAACCATTGTAATTTTAGTCTATTTTTTCTAATAACAAAACCCCTATGCTTGAGTTTGTGTGAGGGGTTTTTCTTTTTTGCTTTTCCTTTTTTCTTAATATGTAATTTAATAACGCCTTTATTTATAATGTTTGTTCTGCCTAGATTAGCACTATGGCTACTTGCAGGGCATAAAATATTGTAAGCTTATGGATCTTAAATAAAATACATTGTTGTTGGTGATCATGAAAAAGGTACCGTTTATTGTAACGGTAAACTCGTAGAAAGTGAAAACTTTCTGTGTAACAGGGGCACCCAACGAGAATATAGTTCAAAACCACTTAAACATAGCATTGTTAAACGTGTTTTAGTATTTAAACGGTGGATATGGGCATATATTTATCCCCTATAAATTTTTCATCTGTTCGGATTTCCTAGCTGAAAGTCTAGTGATCCGAAAATTTTAGGGATCAAAACTTACCTGTTTAAAAATTTCAGCCAGAAAAAAGCCTCCCGAAAATTCTAGGTGACCTTTTTAGGGTAAAAATCCGTTGAAAATGGGCAATTTTACCATTTTTTAGATGTTCGAAAATCCTAAGAGGCAGGCAAGCAAGAAATTTTACAACAAATGTTCCGAAAATTCTAGACCTCAGATCGTCTTCCGAACAGATATTTTTCCGAAAATTGTCGTTGGGTGCCCCTCGTGTAACTCGATGTAAAAGCAGTCTAGAAGTGTTGAGACTACCAAGAATGTCTTCATTGCTTGAAAAATTTAAAAAGGGTATTTTCCGCGATGTTTACATTCTGCGGGTTCCCCACCCCCGTCACACCCCCCTCTTGAGCCAATCAAAGAGCACTTTCTGCGACATGTACCGCGGACCAAATATCGCTGTCACTACAATATGGCTGCTAGCTTCCTGGTAATTTCTACTCTTTCAATTATTGAAATCATGCTCCTGGAACGAAATGTAGACTCATTCACAGATTTGAATCAAGCCTTCTTTTGTGCGAGGAAGTTTTTGAACTGAATGAATGGAATCGGAACCGGAATTGATGCAATTCCCAATGGTAAGAGCTGTAAATTTCCGCTTCACGGAGCGTTAACAAATGGCACTACATTGTATCACTTTAATAAGACGGTTATTGGCAGCTAGAGATCTAACTACCTTTACAATCATTGCTAACTTTTACACTGTCGAATTAATATTATACAGGAACATGTGCAACCATTTTGAAACCGGTATTTTGTTCGTAGGGACCAGGTAATGAAATTGACGCCCGTAAATTAATCCTTTCGGAATGATTTTCAAGCGGTATTCAGTCTGGAAGGGGTGAATACCACCCAGAAATAACCCTGACTATGACCTGAAACTAAAACTTTGATCTATGCGGGTTTTTTACGTG
>OZ037999.1:23873789-23928789 GCA_964035705.1 Porites rus | reverse complement strand
ATTTGTACTTGCTGAGTTCGAGTTGATTTGAGAGAAGGTGGGTAACTTTGTAGTTTGCGATTTGATGACACTAGTAATAGGCCCTCTGCAGCTAGCCATTCATGTGGTACAAAACCGCCATGCTGGAGAGCAAAAGTCGCACTGGGACAAGACAAACAAAAGACATACCGGCATAATTTTAAATGGTAATTTTCTTTGTTAGTCTTGTCCCAGTGCGACTTTTGCTCTCCAGCACGGCGGTTTTGTACCACGTGAATGACTAGCTGCAAAGGGCCTATTACCTTAGCCTACCAAAGCTAATCGCATGTCTCAGATCAAGGCTTTGTTAACTTGAGGAAAGTACAACTTTCCTATGCCTTATGATAGGTGGGTAGCCCTCCCTCCTACCACGAAACATGGGCCTGAATCCGGAAAAGGGTTGCGTATTTGTTATATATCTGTTTTAAAAATATCGCCCTCCTCGAATTGTCATCCCTTTTAATTATTCATTACATAAAAAAGTCCCCGTACTGATACAAAATACACACCGCATCACGGAAAAAGATTCACTTAAACACATTCAATTCCAGTTCAAAAAAGTACAGGAAACCGTGAGCCATGGCAGACTGAACAGAGATATTTAGAGTCTCTTTTACGGAAAAGAGCAAACGTCAGATTCAAGTTGAGAATTTCACAACAAGAAACAGGGAACACTTGGTCACGTGGTACAAATTCACGTTTGCCGTTTGCCGCAAACGTGACTCTTGGCTCCAAAAGGGAGCTTAAGCAACAGCGTTTTTGAGCGACGGACGTCAACCGGAAGTGGGCTTTTTGCAACATTGGGCAGTGGATGGGTTCAAAATCCCGGGCAAATCGTCTTTATAAGAGAAAAGAAACTTAGAAATACAAATTTTTTAGCGTCGAGGCATATAAAAGAAGAGAAGGCCTCACTTCCGGTTGACGTGCATCGCTCAAAGTCGTCTTTGCTTAGGGTCCCTAATGTGAAGACAACTGTGTGCAAGGTCAACGGACCTGCGCGCGCTCTCTTAAGTTTCTCTTCCAATGACTGTCGCAAACGTAAGTGATAACGGTAGTGTTTTTTTTTTGAATATCGAGCCACTAGCGCAAGCTGTAAATAACTGAAGACATAAGTTTCAAAGTAAACTGAGTACTGCGTTAAAGAGGGCACGATGTGTTAAGCCTCACGTAGTCAGGCCCCTTTGCATGGACTAAAATGGCCTCGAAAACGCTTACTTTGCATATGGATTTTCACAAAAGCTTACCTACACCAAAGGTGTCTTCTCAAGACTGGTATTATTCAAAAAAGCTCAGAACAAGCCTAATGGGTATATACTGCGCAAACCAGGAGGTTATACACTGTTTTATGTACGACGAGTCTATTGCTGGTGGAGGCCCAAATGAAGTGATCTCAATCTTGGACTATTTTCTCAAAAAACTTCAGACGGAGCAAGGCCGAGACAGGTATGACCATCTTATAGTGTGGTGTGACAATTCTCCGGCTCAGTTTAAGCAAAACTTTCTATTTTTTTATATGGATTACCTGGTCACAAGAGGAGACTTCCTACGAACAGACTTAAAATTTTTGTTGGAGGGCCACTCGTATAGTGTGTGCGATAGATATTTTGGAAACATTCAAAAAGTTTTTAACGCCCAAGAGAAAATTGAAACACCCAAAGACTGGGAAAACGTTCTAGTCAGCAGTGGTTTATCAAACGTCAAGGTCTATTGGGTAGGTCTGGACATGATAAAGGACTACAAGTCATTTTTAAAGTTAAAATACGTCAGTAGAAACGAAGATTTACAGCACGAGAAATTTGAGGTCAAAGAAATCGCGTGGATTAATGTTGGAATTGGGGAACAGCCTGATGACAGGGGCAATCTGAAAGTTGTAGATCATCCCGACTGCGCCTTCGTGCGTTTCACTATTGACCCAAAACAGCAACCCAGGCTAGTTTCGTACACAAAGAAAAGGCAAGCAACTCCACTGCGAATAGACCTACTGACCACACTGAGGCAGGAACTAAGGCCAATTCGTGAAGATGTAAAGCAGCAGTGTCTAAATCTAGCTAGAAAATATTTAAGTGAACGTGCCGAGCGTTTTTATGCTGCCCTACCATGTATCCAAGAGGGGAGCGAGATTGACGATTGAAGGTTATCATTATATACCTTTCACTTGAACATTAATCGTGTGTCCTAATTAGCTTCCTCTTTAACGTAGCACCTCAGTTTCCTTCGCCTTGCCTTTGTCTTACAGTAAAACGTACCAAGAGACTAAGAACCTGGATTTTTCAAAGTTATCCTAAACAGGTTATTCTTTTCAATATATAAATGGTAGTTAGTACAGGTTAAGGCTATTTAGGTTCTTACATAGGTTATGTTCTGAATAAGAAACATACAATATAGCCAAGAGAATTTAGTGGTTCAGCTTATTCCTCATATAAAATCTGCACACCAAATAAGACGTTATGTAAAAATGACCATATAAAGAAAACCTAAAGTATTGACCTCATTGGCATTTAAACAGTCCAGTTAGAGCGATAATGCAGGTATGTCTTCAAAGAGGATTCTGAACAGTGACTGATCTAACTTTTGCCCAAGGGTACAGGCAAATTTTTTCAGAGATTTTAGAAACTAAGAAATTGTTTCAATTTCTAGACTAAACAGGTTCGTAAAATATAGGTTCTTAGGCAAGGGGTTTCACTGTATAGCACCATTTTATCATTCGCTAATAAATAAATCGTTGTTGTTGTTGAAAACTACTGTTTGCTGCTTGACCGTTCCGGTACGACAGTGAGTTAGAAAGCTACACTAGCCAATGGTTGGGATTCTGAGATAGGTACCTTTTTCTAAAATCAGACAGATATATATATATATATATCTAGCTGGATTTATGAAAACCGTACCATCGGACACCAGCAGCCCACACAGCTTAAACTGACTCAACTAAAGTAAATATGGCCAAGACACTCAGCTCTTACCCATGGTTCTCTTAAGTTGACTCTCCTCTTGGCTCCTGATTAGCAAAAGAAACATTCCAGTCCATCAAAAAGACACTCTGGACTTGTCCATACACTCTAGCTGCTTAAAGGCCCTGAATGACGGAGGACGCTTGAGACTTAAGCAAGTTCTAAGCAGAGAAATTCAAGGTTAAATCACCCCCCCCTGACTTCCTCCACCCCCCCAGCCTAGCACGTGCTTAAGGGGAATGCTTTCATTGGCCAATGGGCCTCAAACGTTACAAGAATTTGACATGACAGACTAAAGGCAGACATGAGCAGTGCACTGACTCTCCCAGACCAGGACTAACGGAAGGTACAACGCTTCTTTAGCACCCTACCCCCCTAGGGATTGACATGGAGGCCCCTTTCCAACCCATGGCGAGTTAGCTCAGGGACTGAACTTGTCAATGAGACCAACCAGGACAGCAAGCCCCCTATGTTTTTTGGCACCACAGTGACCAGAAAGCTGGCTATTGCCAGCTTTCTGTGCGAATATTCTGGTCCATTTTGAGGTATGTTTTCAAAAATTCGGCTAGATGTTGACGACAAA
Source organism: Porites rus (assembly GCA_964035705.1). Lineage (NCBI taxonomy): Eukaryota > Metazoa > Cnidaria > Anthozoa > Scleractinia > Poritidae > Porites > Porites rus. The sequence continues at coordinate 23,925,240 of OZ037999.1, read as the reverse complement.
TGCTGTCTTTTCCAAGAAGGAGGTCACCTCGGGCCAAATCTGCCTCCTCCCGACCCAGTTTGGCCCCATTTCTCCCCTCCAGACAGCATTCAACGACATCATCTAGCTGGATTTATGAAAACCGTACCATCGGACACCAGCAGCCCACACAGCTTAAACTGACTCAACTAAAGTAAATATGGCCAAGACACTCAGCTCTTACCCATGGTTCTCTTAAGTTGACTCTCCTCTTGGCTCCTGATTAGCAAAAGAAACATTCCAGTCCATCAAAAAGACACTCTGGACTTGTCCATACACTCTAGCTGCTTAAAGGCCCTGAATGACGGAGGACGCTTGAGACTTAAGCAAGTTCTAAGCAGAGAAATTCAAGGTTAAATCACCCCCCCCTGACTTCCTCCACCCCCCCAGCCTAGCACGTGCTTAAGGGGAATGCTTTCATTGGCCAATGGGCCTCAAACGTTACAAGAATTTGACATGACAGACTAAAGGCAGACATGAGCAGTGCACTGACTCTCCCAGACCAGGACTAACGGAAGGTACAACGCTTCTTTAGCACCCTACCCCCCTAGGGATTGACATGGAGGCCCCTTTCCAACCCATGGCGAGTTAGCTCAGGGACTGAACTTGTCAATGAGACCAACCAGGACAGCAAGCCCCCTATGTTTTTTGGCACCACAGTGACCAGAAAGCTGGCTATTGCCAGCTTTCTGTGCGAATATTCTGGTCCATTTTGAGGTATGTTTTCAAAAATTCGGCTAGATATATATATATATATATATATATATGATGATCAATTTGAATTTCGTCATTTCATTATATATATACACTCTCAAGCTAAGCTACTCATGTATGCCAAATATGAAATCCATCATATCGTCACACAACAAACACGTTCTTTCCAATGCAAATGCCCCAACACCGCAACCCGACACCTGCAATTGTAGGAAAAAGTCTGATTGCCCATTAGAAGGAAAATGCCTTCAAACTAACGTCATCTATCAAGCCACGGTTACTACTGAGACAGCTACTGACACCTACGTTGGACTAGCCACAAACTTTAAGGAACGTTACAGGAACCACAAAACATCCTTTCGACACTCGAAAAGAAGAAACGAAACAGAACTCTCCAAATATGTTTGGAACTTACAAAACGAAAACAAACCGTTTCAGATTAAGTAATGGTCCGTGTAAGAACTACGCAAAAGAACAATAGGCCAGTGCAATAGCGGCAGTTATTTTTTAGGTGCTAATTTCTCTAATCAAATTAAATTTGAATGCTCTGATTGGTCAATAGGGCGAAAAGCGCGAAATTTGAATTTTAGAAATGAATTAAGATAGTAAAAGAGTCATTCAAACAACTTTTTATTTTGTCTACTGCTCTGATATGTTGAAAACTATAACATATCTAAAATTTAGAGGATTTCTATGCGCCAAACCCGAGCAAAGTTAAACTGATATAAAATTACATGAAAATGGCACAGGAATACATCAATCGGTGACCTTCTGAAAGACAGCTACTTCGGTTTTCACAAAGGAAATGTCAAAACTGTGATCGGAAACAGCAGTAATCCAAGCTCACATGGCGAACGCGCCAAAGCCGCGCGGTTTTATTTTGCCACCATAAAGAACAACAATTTCATAAAATCATGTCGGAGGGTTATCCTAATGGCCCGCATTTGAATAAAAAGACGATTGTCCATACAGAAAAAAAATCATGGATGTTTGGAGAATTCGGTTTCAGAAGAAGTTCTCTTGACAGTCTTACATGGTAGATATATTTTTAGTCTAAATATCTCCGCAAAACCTACTTTCATCCTAAGAAAAAGTAAAGGAAACAGTTACAGTCAAACTTGCATGATCTTTCGTACCGGGTAACACTCAAAACTAGTGAGAGCTACATTTGTATTATATATGATAACTAAGCGGCTGCCGTCTTACAACTGTTGCGAAATTACAATCACAAATTTCAATTCGTTCGTCTTAAGTTGCACTTAGCTCGACGAAACAGCCTAGATTGAAAACAAATCGAATTATAGAAGAGTAAAGATACACAAAATTCTGAAGTTTCGAAAAGGACAAAATAACTACACAGTCACATCATGCGGTGATGCGATAATTTATTGGGTTCAGCTTACCTCAATAAGCTCAAATCAGGCGGCTTCACATCGCTTTAAGAAATTTAATTTATTTCTGTTTAAAGAACAAATCTGTCGCTTCCACTCTTTGTGCCCAGCTAATCTCCACAATTACTCTGAATCATCACTGAATCAAAGCGATCTCCTCCTGACAACATAAACAACTGCTTCGGTCCTACTTGTCCACATGGCCACTCGACGACATGTTGAGGACAGCTGCAAACGCTGCTGCAGTAGGAATTTCACGATCACTCCGATGATAAAATACATTGAATAAAAGCAATAGACAATCGATAAAGAGAAATATGTAGATTTCGATGAAATTGACGACATTTCTTTGGGCAAAAGACAAATTTCCTCACATCTCAAGTATCGCATCCAAGATGGTTCACAACAAGGTCACGCGCGTGTTGCACGTTTTCCGCTCTAACTTTTGATTGGCGCACAGAACAATGCTTAAACTTGGCCGTGAGGTAAAAGACAGGAGAATGGGGGAAATAAAGCTAAAAAAGGTTGTTTTTGTCACGTTTTTCTTGGTTTTTTCGTCGATTTTTGGATTTCAGCCAATCAGAACCCACCATTTAATTGAAATTAAAAATTAAAAGTTAACACCTTTTTAGCCTGCGTAGCTGGCGGTATTGTGTAGTAGTCGAGTGAGATTTGGCGGCGGAGCCGTCACGAGCGGCGAAGCCGCGAGAAATACCGCCTGCCAGAGAACCATGATTTTTCGAATGCCGCCCACTTTTGTCACCTTAGCTGATCGCAATTAAATCAGCCAGTCAAAGAGAAACCTGCAATTTGAAACTTCCGATTATTTTCGCGCGAGACAGTTTAGAAATAAGCGTTGACAGGCTAAACACGACTCCTAAGCTCGTGATAATGTGAAACGTGACCTTGTGAGTTTGCTTGAACGGAGGTTTTTTTATTTTCTCGGCTCTCGCGCGAAGGTTACTAGCACTACACAGTGCATGTATCATTCTAAACTTTCACTGAGTAAATCTTTTTTTGCAACATCAGGCTTAACATTAAAAGGTCATGAAGCTGGTTTGTTACATGCATACTGAGTAACCATTTCCGGTGGTTTATTCTTCTGTAGGTGTTCCTGATAGGATTTGATCTCAGATGCAGTTGTATAGTGTTTTAATTTTCTTTGACCTTTGTTTCTTACGGCTAAATAAAGACAATTCCAGCGCTGTGAAGTTTAAAGACGCCATTTCGGCAATTTGTCATCAATTATGCTCTTTTTAAAGCGGAAATCACAATCACTTCACATGTACGTCTTTTTCAGTTTGCCATCTGCTCCTATTGGGAAATATATGCGAAGGGTCATCTAACATGATTGACATATGTATGGCCCTCGACCAATCCGTTTCCCCGCACACTGGTGTGCGGACTATTCAAAATACCGGGGTTTTCTGGCAGGCGGTATTTCAACCGCCTCGTCCCTACTCCCTTTTTTTGGAACACGGCTCCGCCGCCAAAACTTTAATCTCGCACCCACACAATACCGCCAGCTACGCAGGCTAACACCTTTTAATCGATTTTGCGTTCTGCCTGCCTAGTTCTTACGCGGACCATTACTTAAATGGAAAATTCTTAAGAAATGTAAACCCTACAGCAACATTAACAAAAAATGTAGTCTTTGCCTGAATGAAAAGTTCATAATCATCTGTAAAAAAGAACTGTGTAGCCTCAACAGAAGAAACGAATTAGCAAGTTCATGCCCCCACAGAAATCGATATGTACTTGGAAACTTTAGAGTAACGTAGCTTAAAGGCCGCTTATATCACATTTTTTATAACGACAGATAATCCCCCTGAAATAATGTTTTTGTTACCTAGCAACCCTCTCAACAGTTTCATATAACCTGAATGTAACGCATCTACCATAGCAACCATTTAAATTTTCGCATTTAACTGCCAGCCTTCCAATTCCAACAATTCAGTCGTCAAAATTGCCTGATGAGTGTGGTCCTTGCACCATACGAAACAGTTCTGTAGCAATAAAACGATGATTACTCGTGAAACCTGAACTTCTGTGAAGTTATAGCTGATGCTCCTCAATCAATTGAGTCGAGCGCTCTACGAAATACGTTCTACTCAGAAAACGAATATATATATACACCTATTTCAATTAAGATTGCTTCAGAGAAGAATGATGCATGATCCATGTTTCATAGCCCGCGGTGCATTATTGTAGCAAGTCTAGTAATTAAATTACGTGCCCGCAACGAGCCTAGAAACCTAGAAAGCAAACGCTGCTAACGCTTCTATGCTATGTTAGCAGAACGTTAAGACAATGTATTTCAAAACACCGAATCCTAGGCTTTTTGATTTAAGACAGTGATTTGCGCTTAGGTTTCTCTCTGTGGTACTATGCAAATGCTGCAAATTTTCAGCGAGTTTGCTTGGCTCCGTGCAGGTGGGAATTTTGGATGGAGTTTAAAAAAAAATCAAATAAAATTCAAGGCGTTTGTTGAAAAACAATAAATAACTTAACATTACGTGTTTATCTGTTTTTAAGGCAAAAAAATGAATAAAAAAAGGATATTTGAAATAAACAACATTCTCGCCCATGCAAAAACGCAGCTTAATCAGGCGGGCCTATTCATGTAATGTTGTTAAAAGAAATAATTAGTAATAACTAATTTTTTACTATGAGATTTTAAAAATGAAAATGTTCAGCTCGCTCATGCTTAAGAATTTTAGCAGTCATTTGACTTGAAAGCTCTCTTGAACGCTTTTTTACAAATAGTCTCCATTATTTCAATGAACGTGAACAAGATTAAAAGGGTTTACCATAGTGCACTGCAGGCTATGAAACATGGTTCACGGGAGCAACCTTAATTGAAATAGGTGTATATATATATATAATTATGATAATAATAAACAGCAAAAAAATCCAAGGTACATACTTTCCATCAAACGTAGTATAGTGCGGGTCTCCTGTTGCGATGCAGTTAGCTACAGGATTCTCAACTTTTTCTACCTATAGAACACAAAAGCAATATTCAGACTCTGTCATTCTTATCCATTAGAACTATTAGTCAGGTTATTTTAGCATTACAAAGACCAAAAGTGAAACTTACCGTCACAGGACTAGTCTCGTGACCAAGACGCCAAAAATCGTGTGTGTCAGTCACTGCGAACGTGAAGGAAGATAATCCGTAAATTCTGTTGGTATTGTCGCACACTGCTTGAATCGATATGTTTGTCCATTCTTGTTTTTCCCCACGTTTCAATGTTATTTTGCATTTGCTCGCTAGAAGTGCTCCCCAATCATCCTTTGTTCCAAAGGAGACCTTGATGTCACGATTTCCCCGAATTGGGAGAGTAGGTCTTAATCTTATCCTATTGTCAGAGCTTGCGTTACATTCAAGGACACTTAAATGGTGCGGATGAACCTAAGTGTTAGAAAACAGATTTACGGTCATGTTTATCTAAGAAGCATCCTAATGTGATGTTTCCTAACTCTCTAGTGGCTCTAAGTGCACGCCTTTTCCTTTTTATTTCATTTTCATAAGGCCAGTGTATAATTCACGGCTAATTCTAGAATAAAAGTTAGCTCCCGGCAAAAGAAAAATACTGTTTCTTTAAAGAGAGTCTATGGTTTCACGTAACTATTTTAATTAACACGAAGCGCTAAACAAAATTAAGATCATCTTTTCCTGATCCTGTTAATTTACATAGAAAGTGTAATCGAAACACATCACCTGCGTGACAGGCATTAAAAAGGGAAGATGAAGGGATCGAATTTGTCAGGGGCACCCAGCGACAATTTTTGGAAAATATCTGTTCGGAAGACGATATGAGATCTAGAATTTTCGGAACATTTGTTGTTAAATTTCTTGCTTGCCTGTCTCTCCTAGGATTTTCGACCCCCCCCCACTAAAATGGTATAATTGCCCATTTTTAATGGATTTTACCCTAAAAAGGTCACCTAGAATGTTTAGGAGCTTTTTTTTCTGGCTGAAATTTTCGAAAACGTAAGTTTTGATCCTTATAATTGTCGGATCACAAGACTTTCAGCTAGGAAATCCGAAAAGGTGAAAAATTTATAGGGCCGGGATAAAAATATACCTATATCTACCGTTTAAATACTAAAATACGTTCAAAAATGCTATGTTTAAGTGATTTTGAACTATATTCTCGTTGGGTGCCCCTGATTTGTGTTCGCTTTCCTCTTTTTCCCGTGCCTGCCGATTCTCCTTCGCCTTCCGGTCCCTTTTCGAAAGTCTGCCACGCAGGCTAAACACATGCATGGTAATCGCCGCCTTCCCGATAGCAGGACGATGTATCCCCCCACATTAAAGCTTATCTCTCACGATGTGACTAGCGCTTAAAATGTCTGCTGTTAATTGAAATAACTTCATTGCTCGACTTCGTTTTATGTTTCTTTAACTTTCTATGGATGCAACGCATGCACGAGTGTAATCTGTAAGGAGTTTTCTGTAATGAACCCTTTAAATTAAGTAATGTGGCCTACGCGACGGTTTACTGACCTCAATTCCAGCATAAAATAGATCACTTGATTTTGCTTCTGTCCAACTATTATTAGGATCAGTATTGTATTTTGCTCGAATTTTACATTGTATCTGAAAATAAGTAAAACTTAGCATTTTGATACCAACTGGAGGTAAATTGGAGTTAAGGGTGTGCCTACCATCGGTCAGTTAACTAAAAGATAAGAGCAACATACAAAAATACGTATCCGTAAGTATCTAGAAATCGATATTGATCAATATAGGTACGCTAGGTTAAGATTAGTATAGGACGGTATAGATTGGATTAGAATAGGAAATAGAGGTATACTAGGAATAAAAGTTAATCTCCGTGTGTATGACCCACGTCCAAAGCAATATGCTTTTTAGAAAACTTGTTCTGACATTACAACTAACTGACTGGATTATGTATACACATATATAACATCCTGTGTTTGTTTGATCTTTTGGTGGAATTTCTCGAGATTTTTACCGTGATATTAAGACCAAAAATTTATAAAAGTCAAAAGAAGCTTTTAATTAAACATGTTTTCGTAACTGATAATCATCATCTTCAGTTCAGTAGGACGACAACTTATTCAGCGAAATAAACGACTTTTGTTCAGCGAGAGAACGGCATAGTGCACGCACATCGAAGTAATTCTTGCTGTGATTATATTATGTAAAAAAAGGACAAACGACTTAGTTGTGCCTCATCGAGTAAGAAGGTCATTTCTGAATATTGAAATTTAAATGTTTAGGAGCACCATCCTCGTCCTAACATTGCGGTCCGAAACACCCTATATTCATTGAAACAATTATATGGTATTGAACGGCTTGAAAATATAGTGCAAAGAATGTATGGGGTCAAGCATTTTTTGTTTTGTTCAAAAAAGAAGCAAAGTAGCCAATATGATTTAAACTAAGGGCGCAACCTTTGCTTTTCGCTCTTCTCCTCCTTTCTTTCCGCTCGCTTTTTCTAGTTTTGCTTTCCTTTATCTTTCGGGCTCATCGGACGCAAAAAAAAAATTGTTTGTTGGTCGTTTTCCATTGAAATGGCTGAAAATATTTTGCTAGGTTCATTTTCAAAAAACCACAGGATGCATTGTGTGTATTATTCATTTTACATATTTTTTCATTCCCTTTCTGACTGGCTTTAATCCTTTGGTTAATTAGTTCCTAACAAGCTGGCTTTGCCCTGAGGTTTGTTATAATAGGGAGCTTTAGATTCTGAGACGAGGGCGAGTACGAGTACGAAATTTCCTCAATACTGAGTATTGCTCACGCGTTAACCTGCTTCATTTTGGTGGGAAAACGTGATAGCAATCGTCATTCTACTACGAGTTTTGCGAAAATGTCGTAGTGGCGGAGAGGAGTTATCAAATGTAAGAAGTTTTACCATTTTGCTATCGGGGGAGGGCTTAACCTCCCTCAGTATTTTAACTCTACTAGCTTGTTTGGTGAAAAAAAGTAAAATGAAGCTTTTGAAAAACGTTAAAGTTAAAGTTCGTGTTCGTACTCGTTCTCGTCCCCAAATCTAAAGATCTCTAATAGATGATGATAGGGTAATAGTAGGCTGCGAACACAGACATATCTCTAAAATTCGAGCCACCAAACGATTTCTGTGACGCAAAACTTTTGTTTTGTTGTTGACCAATCGGAATAGATGATAAAAGTAAAGTTGGAGTGACTCCTCGATCCTCGCGACGCGTCGCGAACTGGCTGCCAGGATTTTGAGAAGATTTTTCAAATAACCTTTTGGTCAGGATGTTCCAGACAACAAGTATGACTTCCCGCGATTTTGAAGGCCGCTTTCTTTGTTGACCAATTATCTGAAGCTATGGATAAGATTTGTGCCATTGCTCCGTCAATTAAAATAGTACGTGACACAAGCAGAATAACAGAAAATGATCGCCACTAGACTGTTCACAGTCCCCTATTTTACCGTGAGATCGTCGAGATGATGTTTCAAAACTACTTAGTGGCCGGGGGGGAGGGTGGGCGGTTTGGGAGGAAGCGAGAAAAATAGAGGGACTGTCCACACATCACTGCAGCTCGCGTTCACGGAGAACGTTGTACCAGCAACGCAAGCGTTTGATTGGTCATCAGACAAAAGATGTTAATTTAAGTTTGCAATGGGTTTAGTTTAAGCTGCCGACGCTGACAAGTCGTTGCCAAGTCGTCGTTTCTATAAAAGTATACGCCTTTAGTAATACGATAAGACACATCTTGCGCAAACGCGCGAACGATTTTGGTATTTCGAGGATGAATCACGTAAGCCAACATGCCTTTGAAGCAGCCCGACCAGGCCTGTTGTAACCCAGTTTCTGCCAAACTAATTGAAATTTAACGCTACAAAGACTCAGAAAAGGTGACCTGTCAGAAATGCTTGACTTTTTATCTGTAGGCTTAACCGTTTTAGTTCTTGGTTTCTAAGAGTTAAACTGTGATTGGCTGATAATGTCCCACGTCACAGAATTCGTTTGGCGGTTCGGGTTCGCAGACGTTACTTTTAGGGAAATATGTCCGCGTTAGCTGGCTAGGATAATAGCAAATCGACGTTTCTTGAAGAAAAGTCAAGGCCACATGGCTTAGCTGTTTCTGCAGAGCAACGCTGATGACAATGGTGAAAGATTTCAAACGTTGGGCGAAGACGGAATCAGCTCAACTACTGATTTAAAAACAGTACAAGAATACACAGAAATACCACTCGACTGATGAAAACGGGTATATGAACAGCAGTATCTGTTAGAGTAAATATCCCCCCATATCCCGAGACTGCTGGGGAACACGCAAGATTTCACGTTTTACTTTACGTTTTAAATAGGCCTGTTTTGAGATTCGAAACACTTTAAAAGTCTACTTAAGCAATTATGCATAATAAGAAAGAAAGACAGGAAATGAAATTACATAATTTCCAAGTTGATAATCATGATGTCCCAAATGTGAACATTGACTTGTAGCTGGATCATCGCACTGAGCAGCAGGTTTTGAAGCTTTATTGTTGACAAACCACTGAATCTCGAAGGAAACATTGCCCCAAGGAGGTACTGTAAAATTGCACTTTAATGTAACCTCTATTTCGTTGTCATCAATGTACGTAACAGTGGGAACTGGAACTTGATCAAAAGGAAAATCCGTTCTGCGGAGAACTAATAAGAAAAATAAGCTGAAAATAAACTAAAATTTTTATACACCGGGCACTGGAGTAAATATTGGCGATATTCAACAAATCATTTGCTAACTTTAACATTAGGCCCAACGGAAGAATAAGAAACATTTTTGTTACCTGTGCAGTTTGGGAATAAACCACTCTGGCCTCTCGGGCATGGCTTTAAAGTACCTGAAACATTATATTCAATTCAATTCAATTCAATTTTTATTCACACTTTTATAAAATATTTACATTATATATAGTAAGGTAGGAATACACTAATAAAGGAGAAGAAGGAGGAAAAAAGAAAATGAAGACTTGGATAGAAGTGTACGGTGGTCAGAGGAGCCTAGCTTTCGATCTAACCACCGCTATATTATGAGTGGAAATACATAATAAATGTGCGCTTGGTGCCATGGCAACTATGGATGATTATATCAGCAGTCATTTTATGTGAAACAGTCATATTACATTGTTACCTTTGAGAGTTAACTAGAATTTGCATTAGGCACAGTATAGTGTGAAAAAAAAAAGAAAGAAATAAAAGGTATTTTATGATATCTTTGCCAATTCTCTGTGTTTTTGGTTTGTTCTGTTTTTTGTTTTGTTTTGTTTTTTTTTTCTCGTAAGACACAATTCGGTCAAGCACGGTAATGAGCAGTTGCTATGGTAACGAGATATGACTCCAGAAGTTGTTTGGGGTCAAGTTATTTTTTTTTAAGATGACCAAATGTCGTGAACATCATTGTATATTGTTGTGGAGCTTATTATAATTTTTCTTATTTAATAATTACTCTTACACAGCATTTCCTTTTGACACGACGGTTTGAATTAGCTCGGAGGACGTGCGAACGTTAAAAAGACAATATGATAACGACGCTAATGTCGACAGTTAAAAAAAAAAGAAGAAAAAAAACTTCTGATCTTTGAGCGAAGTTACGTTTACGCCATTAGTTTTGTCATTGCTTGATTCAAATCACGGTTATAATTGTTTTTTCCTTGTTTTACAGATTACTTTCGCGGGGTTGTACTTCCATGCAAATTGGGCGGCAATTTCTTTCAGAGTCCGCGAATCAGTGAATGAACAGTTGAATCGTTAACTTTAACCCTTGTGAAGCTCACAACACAAAAAATACTCAAGCAAATACAACTGATCGAGAACTTTGCGGGAAAAAATTGTCCTCCATTTAATGAAATTCGATCACACATCCCCAGAGCTTAAAATCACTTCGGTAACTCTGCATCGACGATAAACGGTAATTTTAGCTCAAAAACATTCACTGCTGTCAAGGTGCATAAATGCAAGCACCATCAATGCCCGATTATTTTAACAATTTCCTTTTTCTTAAAGCGATAAATCTTAGATCCACATCTGTCGTTAATAATGGTCTCAATCTGACTTTAAAAAAAGCCCAAGCAAGCAAACAAAAACAGACGAAACGAAGACAAAAACAGTTAGCTTTCAAAACCTGATTTGCATTCGCAGGAAGACATTTAAACGAAAGAGGTGTCTGCCGCAACAGAAACGCAATACAGCTCACAGACCTGTCCGCTGTTTTTATTGACCTATCCAAGGTGTAGCCTGACTGTCTATGATTAAATAATATTAAACTGCTGATAATTCTAGCCAATCCAGTTAACAGAAATGAATAGAACTAACACATGTCGCTCACTACACTTCATTTCCGTTGAAACAGAACTTTAGGGCATACCTGCACAATAAGCCATATTACAACCATATGGTGCTACTAGACGGTAGACGAAAAAATCGGTGCAGTTCTTAACTTTGATAGGAATTGGTATGCATCCACCGTCCTGGTTGTTGAAGTTAACGCAAGCGATTCGGTCTACGGTACCTTCGGCATTCGAGGGATGTTGACCTCTCATCCAAATCGGTGCAATTGTTCCACAGTGGCCTCTGCCGACTTTTGTCTCCGGCATCTTTCCTCCTACTTCGTTAACAAAGCGATACCATCCAGTTTGTAGATTGTAATCACAAATCAGGGGATCAATCCCTTCTCTTGCCACATAGCCAGTGCTTCGATACGGGTTATCCAGACTTTTGTAAGTCCCACAAGGGTCTGAAGCATTTGAAACAAGGAATACAACGGTTATTAACACTGATATTCTACCCCAAAAACAAGGTAGCAGGATCATCATGACATTTGATGATAGCTACAGGGCGAAGAGGAGTTATTTGCGATGGCAAGCGAAGCGAAAATTTTACAGCCGATCGCACGACTCGCCTCTGTGTTTGCTGTTGAATGGACTATGAACTAGACGTATCAAATCGTCATGCGATCGTGTTACAAACCGGATAAAATACTGGGGGCAACAACGACAGCGACGGCTACGAAGACATAGCGAATGCACAGAAAAATCGAGCAAACCGTGGCCACAGCTCAAAACCTAACCTACCCTCATTTTAAGTCTGTAATAAGGTGGTTTTAATGAATTTATAACACTGCTGAGGTTTAAATTTCAAAATGCGGCCGAATTTGGGAATTATTTGAGATTTTCGATTTCAACGGTCTGCAGGCCTAAAATTAGCCGCCGAACACGGCAATATAGCCAAGCGACAGAAATGAGCTGACTTTCATAAACGAGCGAATATATTGACAATCTTCGACTTAAATCTCAAAAAACAGATATTAACAATTTCTAAACAGCACATTTTTTAGATTTAGAGAATAAAATATCGACGAACGAGCACAATTTTGAAACGTAATTTACATAATGCTTATAAATACAACAATTTACCGCTAAAACTAACACCGAATTTTCTATATGGGGGAATTTTCCAAATCACCCCAAATCCCGCTTACTACCCAATGAGATATAGTACTTCAACATTATCTGAAAGTTAGTCTGGTGTTCTTGTGAACGCTTGTAAAAAAATTAATAGATTGATTATTTTGAGGTTATTTTGCCCGAAACAACCGCTAATTGACCCCAGGGTCAATTGACACGTGCACGTCACCTTGCCACTAAAGAGCTGTTAATAATATCAGCTTTTAGTAAAATCCAACTAGTGGTCTTATTATTATCAATGCTGCGTTCTGATTGGTTGAGCGACTACTAGCCCTGGCTTTGAAAATTAAAACAACGGCAGCTGGTTTTACTAGCTAAAGTTGTCTTGTCTGGATATTTTTGACCAACTAATCCCTTGGACTTAATGGGCTATTCACTCAGAGGCCATTCGGGCTCGAGGAATAATGGTTTCTGGAGTTGGCCTTAACAGGTTCTGATTTAAATGGTAGTTTAGGCTATTTTGGTTCTTGAATAGGTTCTTATTTCTGTAAAAAAAATAAATAAATAAATAAAAATACAAAACAAGATGGTAATCAGCCTATATTTCAATTTCAAATGCGATACAACAATTTATTTTTTATTACATCAATAAATTAGCACTTTTATTGCCACAGCAATGCCAAGCTCCTAATTCTCCAAACAGGATTCTTGCACAGCTTTGCAGCTGCATTTCACTAGCATGATTTTAAAAAAATAATTACCTGTTTCTCATTTTCTAGGCTAAACAGGTTCTTGGTTATATGGGGTATAAATGGCAAATTTCAGGCTAACAGGTTCTTAACTTTCAGGTTCTTACTTACGGGATTTTACCGTAGCCCAGTTCAATTTGCATTTTATATCTGTCCAAGTGATAAATAATGGAAAACGCTATGGTTATTTAACTTAGATTTTAAACATCAAAATTAAAACATAAAACACATACCGCCTCCTTTCACGTCCTCGACGGTGGTAGAGAGGTCCTCCCCAGCTGTCTTTCCTCCTCCACCAAAAGTTACTCCCTCATCCTAGAGGAAAAATATCCATAGAGGAAGTATGACAGTAGAAGAGGTTCTACCTGCCATACTCCCTCGCTGTACACAGCAAATAGTCTGTTTAACTCTGTAGTGTTAAGTTTCTAATTTACGTGCATATGCTCTGTTTGTTATTTCACAGATCTTTATTTTATGTATTTAATGTTTCTTTAGTGATGGAATTATTGCTCTACTAGAACGTTTACTCATTTTTATAAATAAAATGGTTTTTCACCTAACATTAAACGTCAAAATCAACCCAAGTCTAGTCAGTCAAATCAGTCCAGATCAAATCCAGTGCAATCAGTCCAGATCAATTCTAATCCAACTAGTCCAGATCAAATCCAGTCCAGTCAGTCCAGTTGAAATCCAGTCCAACCAGTCCAGATCAAATCCAGTCCAACTAGTCTAGATCAAATCCAGTCCAGTCAGTCCAGTTTAAATCCAGTCCAACCAGTCCAGATCAAATCCAGTCCAGTCAGTCCAGATCAAATCCAGTCCAACCAGTCCAGATCAAATCCAGTCCAACCAATCCAGATGAAACCCAGCCCAGCCAGTCCAGATCAACCCATTTCAGTAACATGGTTAAATTAAGCTATTTGCTTTATGTACCTCACTATGCTCCTTAGCACTTTCATCTTCGTGTGACATGCAAAGAATTCATATTAGTGGAAAGTATAATACCGTTTGTCAAGTATATGTTAAGATTTATTCACAGAAAATAATGTATGGAGCTGTCTATCAATCCTGAAACTGAAACATGAAATATCATGTCTAGCTTTGAGAAAGATAGGGTACGCAGCAACTCACCAGCCACTCTAGCCAGACTAAATCAAACCAGTCCAGCCAGACTAAATCAAACCAGTCCAGCCAGACCAGATCAAACCAGTCTTGCCAGACCAGATCAAACCAGTCCAGCCAGTCCAGATCTAACCATACCAGCCAGCCTATCCGAAACAAATTAAGAGAGTGTCTCTGTAAGAGCGGTCCGGTCGATTTTGCTTGAGACACAGATTTAGCTCATTTCTTGTGTATTGTAAGACATTCATGTACCTATACTAAAACCACAATCCGTTTGATCGGATCTCTTTATTTTTCAGAGTTTTACGGAAATGAAATTTCACTCGAGCGAAGGCCTGTCGTGACACTTTTCAAGACGTTAATTTGAGGCAACTTTGGCGGACAATTTACAACAAACTACGGGACTCAGCAAAAAACAAATAGCACAGCCATGTATATTAACTCTATCTTATCCATCGAGGCGACTTTCGTGAACATCACGTTTCAATCAAGCAAACAGGAAGACTTGAACGACACCCTAACGGTTAGCTTAAGTCACACACGCGAAAACCGATCAAATTCAAGGTACATTTTTGAAAAAGTGAGGCGTTCTTAACTGATCCAACTAATATAGCTAGGAAGTAGGTGCCATAGAAAAGGTAACTACAGAAAAAAACTTAGCGGCCCGACCTTTACTAAAACTTTATAACTCCGTGAACTTACCTCATTTTCAGCAATCTCCAAGTTTTGCCGCCATTTTGAGGGACTTGTCAACATGAAGCGTAGCAGATATAAATCGAGCAGGTAGATCTAAAACCGTCAGAAATACATACGAAAGCATTCAAATGAACTTCACTTTCAATTCAAGGGGCAAAATTTGAAATTGTTCGTTGAACCTACCATTCCTACATCCCCATGCGACCAACAATTAAAACACTACAACTAGTGTTCGAATTTCCCTTGTCGATTCCACCGTAAGAAATAACCTGTGCCACCCAAGCTTCGACTCGAATGTGAAGTACGAATCAAACAACATAACTGCTTCATCTTCGAGGCCATATCACGCTCGTATTTTGATTTTCTGATCGACAAGAATGGTGATCAGGAAGGGATCGCCATGTTTACCCCATAAACGTGACCGCTGACCAGCCGCTGAGAGAAAAAACAGTACGGCGCGGGGTGGTGTGGGTGGCGGACTTATCGTCATAAGATTTTCGAATACATGCTAAAAAAGCTTTAGGACTCTCAGTCTAAACAGTGAAGGCATGCTTCGTGGTACAGGCAACTTTTATTTTATTCTCATAACTTTTTCCTTTAAATTAGAACTGGTATTAATTAATAGAGTTATTTAAATATTTTTAACCGAGGTACCCATATGACCTTTTTGCTTGTCCTCAGTGGTATAAAATAAGGTGTCTTTTCTTCCAGAACCTTTTATTTATGCGTTATTGCACGGAATGAAGACTATACTTAGAAGGTTTGGTCTAAATCATTTTTGTTGTTCCCAAGAATGTATGCAAAATCATTGCTTTATACAAAGCTGACTCTAAAATATGATTTTCCGTAACAGTAACCAATGTCATTTACGTAAGGTGTAAATAAAACTAGCAATGCACAATTGTTAGCGTTTTCCACTAATAAGCCTGACATACAATTGTCAAGTGAACTATGTTAGTTTCAGCTTATTCCTTGATTCAATGTGACCTTTTATCTCTAAACCCTATTCTTTTCATTTGCAATTTTCCTGTACTTTTTTTTCATACGACAACGACAAAGAGTTTTATGAGTAAACCGATTTTTTGGTGTATCACGCTTATTACATTGTATATACAAATACATGCCAAAGGCCGGCTAAATAAGCTCCTCCCCCTGCTTCTAATTTTTTGGGTTGCCTTCGCCCCATGCCTCTGCACGACACCCTGTCGGCTAAAAGGAAATTTGAAAGACCGTCATACAGGACACATTTTCTGTTTCATTTTCATTTACCATCTACAATTTTTTATAAGTATGTTAAGATATAAAAAACACAAATATTTTTACCAGTAAACTGTTTTTTTTTGTACCACTCTTAATATCTGTATATACTTTGTTCTGGCAAAATGGTGGCTAAGAACAGCTGAAGATATACCTACTTGGAAATAAAATGATGCTGTTTGGTTTCCCGTTAAAACATTACGTAAGAGTGACGCGTGTCTGTTCAAATTGTGACAAAACCACGTCACAAAGTCAAAGAAAAAGAGAAAAAAGTGTAATTTTGATAACCAACTTACAATCTCTCCATTATAGACAGCTACAAGGGCCACTGGGTCATTTTTTGATACTGTAATTATCCTTCCACTAAGCACTGGCATTCATGGTTCATTTCCTTTATTTTTGACATTAGAACAGCTTTGAAATCGCTAGATTTAAGCTGGGTTGAAAAATTCCCACCCCTTACCCTTTCAGAAGACGACAGTACCAGTGTTATCGAGAGACAAGGTAGGGAACCTTTCCAGTCGAATTTAAGTGAAGGATGAGCACTTCTTAAGCCATAAGGTGGCGCTATTCGCTTCTCAGAGAAAGTAAGGCAGTATCTCACCTCCAAGTTTGAAACTGGTGAGCAATCTGGAAGGAAAGAGGATCTGCGACAAGTGTCGCAAGATATGAGGAAAGCGGAGGGGGAAAACAGGGAGCGCCTATTTTCCCGGGAAGAGTGGCTAACCAAAGCCCAAATACAAGGATTTTTCTTCCGTTTGTCCTCCTCGAGAAGGAGACGCGCAGGTTCGTCTCCGAGCACCGCGGTTGATAATAAATCTGACGAGGAATTAATTGACGAGGAAGAAGTGAATCACATGGCCACCGTCGAATCAGTTGTAACAAAAATTGGCTTAACGCATCCGATTGTCTATGACATTTATGACTTGTGTGACTTCGTCAAGGAGGAAAAATTGAACTATTTTACTCTTTCCATGCTTAAGGAAATCTGTACTTTCTTCGAGCTCCCATTTAAATGGGAGTCGTGCAGAGGCATGGGGCGAAGGCAACCCAAAAAACTAGAAGCAGGGGGAGGAGCTTATTTAGCCGGCCTTTTGCATGTATTTGTATATACAATGTGATAAGCGTGGTAAACCAAAAAATCGGTTTACTTATAAAACTCTTTGTCGTTGTCGTATAAAAAAAAAGTACGGGAAAATTGCAAATGAAAAGAATAGGGTTTAGTGATAAAAGGTCACATCTAATCAAGGAATGAGCTGAAACTAACATAGTTCACTTGACAATTGTATGTCAGGCTTATTAGTAGAAAACGCTAAAAATTGGGCCGTCGATAAAACCCGGAACATGGAACATTCCGGAACATGCCGGAACATTCCGGAACATCCCGGAACATGAAAAAATAAAAATAATTTTCATGAAAAAAAATATAATGAAATAACAATAATAAAATATTTTATGGTAAAAATTAATAATAACGTAAAATAACAAAAAATAACGAAAAATGATGAAATAATCAAGAAAAAGAAACAAGTATCCTCTCTGAGTATGAGAAAACAATATTTTGTCGCAACCGATTAAAATTTGTTGGGCAAGAAAGGGTTCATGCAAATGACAGTAGTGAGTGAAGGCTTGCTTCTAAATTCAAAATATATGAAAATGGGTCGCGAGGAGGGGGGTTTTTTAAGCGTTCCTCACACAGCTACCTCTTGTAATTGTTTGCCATGAGTTAATCATTTGGCGGTTATCAATTTACGTTTCTGCAATGGTCTAAAATGTCGGTGCAGTATTTCATGTCCAGCCAAGTCGGTAAGTAGCTCATTTCAAGCCAACATATAGTCTCCTTATATATAACCGACATTTGCTTACTTGAGGTGCTTTGTTTCAATTGAGGTTGACATGAATTACTTACAGACTAGGCGGCTCTGTGAACTTAAGAAGAGTGTAAGGGCTTCTGTCTTTTGATTTTAATGGACAATACTCACATTCGTAGAAGTTTCTATACTGTTTACAGTCAGTTTGATATTTTAGACGTCTCCTCGAGTCGCAAGAGGAGTTTGCGGGAGACGGCTAAAATTCAGGCTAACTGATAACAGTTAGAAACTACCGCTGCGCTACCACTGCCACTGCTACTATTCACGGCGAATGTGAATCTTTAATTTAATTATCCAAGTCCAAAGCGACGAGCTCCTAAGCTCTCATTACAGTCGCAAAGCCGTAAATGGATAACAAGAGGTGGCTGTGTGACGAAAGCTTAAAAACCCTCTCCTCGCGACTCATTTTAATATATTTTGAATTTAGAAGCAAGCCTTCACTTATTACTGTCATTTGAATGGACCATCACTCGCCCAAAAAGTTCATTGCCACAAAATACTCGGAGATGATACCAGTTTCTTTTTCTTTCTTTCTTTGTTTGTTTCTTTATTTTTCGTTTTTATGTTATGTTATGTTATTTATTTTGTTATTATAAATTTTTGCAAAAATTGTTTTCTATCTATTGTTCTATTTATTATTATTTAATATTATTATTAATATTATTAATATTATTATTTAATTAATTAATTATTTTTTCATGAAAAAATATTTTAATTTTTTCATGTTCCGGGATGTTCCGGAATGTTCCGGCATGTTCCGGAATGTTCCGGAATGTTCCATGTTCCGGGTTTTATCGACGGCCTAAAAATTGTACGTTGCTAGTTTTATTTACACCTTACGTAAATGACATTGGTTACTGTTACGGAAAATCATATTTTAGAGTCAGCTTTGTATAAAGCAATGATTTTGCATACATTCTTGGGAACAGCAAAAATGATTGAGAACAAACCGTCTAAGTATAGTGTTTATTACGTGCAATAAAGCATAAATAAAAGGTTCTGGAAGAAAAGACACCTTATTTTATACCACTGAGGACAAGCAAAAGGTCACATGGGTACCTCGGTTAAAAATATTTAAATAACTCTATTAATTCTAATATTAATTCTAATTTAAAGGAAAAAGTTATGAGAATAAAATAAAAGTTGCCTGTACCACGAAGCATGCCTTCACTGCTTAGACTGAGAGTCCTAAAGCTTTTTTAGCATGTATTCGAATATCTTATGACGATAAGTCCGCCACCCACACCACCCCGCGCGCCGTACTGTTTTTTCACTCAGCGGCTGGTCAGCGGTCACGTTTATGAGGTAAACATGGCGATCCCTTCCTGATCACCGTTCTTGTCGATCAGAAAATCAAAATACGAGCGTGATATGGCCTCGAAGATGAAGCAGTTATGTTGTTTGATTCGTACTTCACATTCGAGTCGAAGCTTGGGTGGCACAGGTTATTTCTTACGGTGGAATCGACGAGGGAAATTCGAACACTAGTTGTAGTGTTTGAATTGTTGGAAGAAATGGTCGCATGGGGATGTAGGAATGGTAGGTTCAACGAACAATTTCAAATTTTGCCCCTTGAATTGAAAGTGAAGTTCATTTGAATGCTTTCTTATGTATTTCTGACGGTTTTAGATCTACCTGCTCGATTTATATCTGCTACGCTTCATATTGACAAGTCCCTCAAAATGGCGGCAAAACTTGGAGATTGCCGAAAATGACACTTAAGAAAGCAGTCAAAAATAGGGTACAATACCATGGGGAACGTTGTAATAGAGGGCAATTCATAGCGGAGCTCTCGCGCGCGCGAAGCGCGCGCAGCGGAGCACCATGGGTAACAAAATTTGGTAAACTATCCATCCGAGAAAATTTGGTTATGACGTAGCGTACGCCCGCCCACCCGTACACACACTTCATTTAAGGCGATGTCAAATGTCACAATAGATCTTGCACAACTTGACTAGCCTTTCAGTTACGTAAGCCATCCGTATGAGTACGATTAGATTGACAGCTGTCAAAATCAGACATCCGCTGACAATTATCACATGACCATCTCGAGGGCTCAGATGAAAGACCAGTCGTTTTGCCCCTACATATAAGCTAATATAATATGTCACACTTACCAATTCAACATAAAAACGAAACTACGCGCGGCAAGGCTGTCAGTTGGCTGACAGTCGTTGAAAGTTATATTAGCAAGCCAAATTAAGGTCAATTGACAGCTGTCACAATGGGACATGTGCAGACCACTATCAGAAAACTAATAACGTAGGCTCAGGTTCGCTGAGGTACACGATCTGGCATTTTCCACAACAAGCCGGACGGATATGCCTTACTCACACTCGTAGTCTGTTAATTCGAATATTCGCCATTCTAATTAAGGTTGATTGACAGCTGTCAAACTAGAGTATACGCTGACCATCATCATCTGAGTATATCGCGGGCTCATTTCCTATCCATTGAGTTCACTTAGTGTTTAAAGTTTTGCGCTGATATTATATTTGATCACGGGCTCAATTCGAAGCCCTATAGCCATCCTAAAAAATTCGGCAATCACGTGACCGTACACCGACCACCTGACCTTCCGTCCGTCCGCACCACAGGCATACCAATGTTTAATCTCACACTTTCTAGCTAATTTGGGAGCCTGCAACCTGATATTGTACATCCATGTTTTGACTAATTGACAGCTGTCAAAATAGTGTTTCTGCTGACCAGTATCGCCTGACCGTATCGCGGGCTCAGGTATCGACCCACTGAGTTCGAGTGTTTTTTGAAGGTATCTGCTGACAAGTTGCTACTTTTCAAATGATCGCAGGCTGAAGTTCTATTTTTTTAAATGCATATGAAATAAGTCGTGTTTATGAGCCGCATTTTTAAAATTTTGATTTCGAATTGACTTCGGACGCGAAAATTTAACCCGCTTTTACATGCAGGTTAGGCAATAACTTTTGACTTTTCTCCCCGCCACGCGTTGATCACGCTCTACGTCCAACTTTTATGTTCTGATTGGTCAAAATTTGACAGGTGAGTTCATGCGGAAAATTTATGCAGCGTCTGGAAACTTGCTTACTGATAGCTGGAGCTGACAGGGTTTTGTGTCATCTTGTGTTGTTTTAAACTGTCTTTTTCTACTTGGTGTACAAAATGAAACACAGCTGCTATCAAGATTGTTCTGTAATTCATGGCTGGTTTTTTTATTGCGCTTTATGTTGACAAATGCACCGGTTGTCAAAGTCATTGGAAATCCGATTTCGGATGGCATCGTTTTCAAGAATGAGCTTACTCACTTGCCCTTGCTTGAGGCGTAAGAGGGTTGAAAAGTCTCCAGCGATTCTGGAGCACTTGATGACCTTCAGAAGCAGCATCTCGACTGGTAAGCCTGAGCAATTACTGTCTTTGTTGTGTTTTTTTTTTCGGTTTCCTGAAGTCGAGCGTATGGTTTATGCGGCTTAAGTTTATACACGAGCAATGATCTAACCTACATATCAGGTTTAAAAAGCCTTTAGACAGTTTCTGACTGCAAATTCAAAGAAAAGGTTCCGAAGATTATTTAGTTATGATTTTGGCTATAAACAGAAAGCTCTGAACGATTTTCTTGCCTCGAGTTCATCTTGAAAAAGAGCAAACACCGGGAAGCCGGCTTAGAACATAAACAAGTTTATGCTAACCTGACTCATGGTTTTCAGAGACAGTTTACTCTCAATACTTCTCTTCGTGAATGAAAATTATTGTCTCTGTACATGTTTCACCGAATTATATTTATTTTGTTGATTGTTAGTAGTCCCTCCCGCAATTTTTATCGCTGCACCGGTTGTTCCAGTCGAACATAAACATTGCATGCAGGAATACTCAAAACGCCGCGCGTAAATATCACTCGCTTTTAAAGATTACAGATAACAAAACCATACACAGTTTAATAAATAAAGGGAAATAAAACCTAAACATAACAATTTCTCTATGATGTTGAAGCGTAAATGGTAACTCTATTAATCGCACTGCAAATTTGCCTGTCAAAAGTGAGAACCCGTCCGGCTGGCCGAAAAGGTGATTTTGGGAATTTTTTTTATCGTTTTCACTAAAAGCCCATAATTATTACCCTGCATATCACATAGGACCAGATTTGTCTAACGGAAAAGTCCCGCATTATGGAATTCTTTTCATGAAAACGTTTTATAATTCAATGCTATAATTTGTTGTGGAAAGGAAGCGCGTGCTTTGACGTCGTGGATATTGAATGAGTGCAACTTGTCTTGCAAAATTGTGAAAAACTGCAGAATTATAGGGCAAAAACAGAATTGGGCAAAAAAAAGAACAAATTCTATCCGAGGTCTGTATGATAAAAAATGGGCCTCATAGTACTGCTTACCTGAGACGTGTTGAGAAAAAGTATGTTTACAAGGCTGGTTTACACGCCACTAGATTCGTCGCCAAGATTTACTTGTTAACTAAACTTGTTGAACACAAAAAATCCGGCCTGATTTTTTATTTTAGCCTCCCTTTTAGACAGAGGGATGCAACGTGTCAATTGGCCGCCACCAAGGACAATCGTGGCTCGTGTGTTTCTTAAAATTATATTTTGGGGTTGTCCAATTATCTATAGTCTCTCTAACGGAGCATTGTTGGAGAGACTGGTGAATGCCACATTATGATGCAACAGCTAATGCAAATACAATACACGAATAGGTCTAATTGTTTTCCAGGCCTAATCTACTGTGATCGAGCATGATTGCTATTTTTGGGTGTACAAATAAGACTATTAACTCGATGTAAAATTTGCTTCACTCTTGGACTGTCAAATTATTTTTCTCCAAAATCACTTAGCCTTAATTTGCCTCAAAAGTCACATGAATGTGCCTTATCTGTGGATTACAAGTTTATTGTTTGATTTAAATTATGAATTTATTAACGGGAGCTTCGCTTTTAGCCCTGGCTAAATCTATATATTAGCACTGTGGAATACCACGTTTTAAAATCGTATATAATCGACTCTCTAGGACCCCCAAACTATTTTATCACGCATTACACGAAAAAACCTAAAATTTTTAGTGATATGAGCTGTTCTTTTAGTTTCTGAATGGTGATCTTGCAGTATTTCGTATCCGTGGTGTAGTTAATGTGCAAATCTGTCACCGAACCACCATGGTGCAGCAATGGCTAAAATCATTCTCCCGTTACCAATCTGGATTTATCCTTTAGAATTGCCTCTTGATCCCATTGTTTTTATCAGAAAGTGGTTTTGTGACGGGTTTATGGATGATTGAGACCATTGGCCGTAGACTTTACTTGATCCATCTTACTTGGAGTGGTCTCAAAAGTTAATGACCTAACGCAGGCTTGACCTTCGTTCATGTAATCTACTTTTTATTGCATCAAGGCTTAATGCCAAGTCTGATAGTTTAGTTTCATGGCATCGAGAACCTGGTGCCACAGCTGTTGATGCTTTCAGTATTACCTGGGCTAATTTTAATTGTTACGCTTTTCCTCAGTTTTAGTCAGCTGTCTCGACTTTCGGCCAAAGAAAAAGGTAACCAAAACGTATCCTAAGCCGTCTTCGCCATCTCTGTACGGTTTTATTTGCAGTCACTTGTAAGAAAGCCCCTGATGTTATAAAGACTTCTTCTACTCACTGCGCCGCCTTATTAACGCCTGTTGGCTCGGATCTCAAAGACGGAACAAAAATGAAACAGCGCTGTCACCTACTTAGGCAGCAGAGTGAAGTGAAATGCCCATAGTAACTTAGTAGATGTCATGGATGGAGTCTTTCCTTCAAAAGAACCTTTTTGAAATAATGAATATCTGATTTTGGGTGCAAACTTGAGTCGATGTAGATTTTCTTGCCGTTGGCAAACTGACCAAAACAACTTTTCCGATGGCTTATGAAGCCAAAAAAGGACGTCTTACCTTCTCGTTTTATGTGATAAAAAGGTTCACGCAAATATTTGTAAAAGTTAATCAAAAAAATGAAAAATAAAAGGGTGTTGGAATCTTATTATAATCTTTTTTACTACCACTTCTCATCTTCGGCCGGACTTACTCTTCTCCGAAGCCACCCCTCTTCTATTAAGGGTGTTTTGAATTTTGTTATCACCGATGCAATCGATAGTCAGTTCTGTTAAAGCTCTTTAGAAGGCCAAACTCCGGTGGTGAACAGGTTTCCAAAACGTTAGTTGTGCTTAATTATTGACTTAAACCTACTCTATCATGTCAAAAAATAGATTTTCTTTCAAAACACTTTTTTTTAAAGACATGAACTTTTAATACTAACAAAATGAGAAATGCTATAATTCTTCGAAAAGAAAATGGGTCCTGCTTAAGTCGAATCGGCATACAATATTGCTTGTAATCAAACTGATAAAATACAATTTAATTTCCTTTTAGTGATGTTGGAAAGATTGTCGACCCTTTATTTTTTTACGGCACGATTTTATGTGGGTACCAAGGTCACACATGTACAAGATGATTCTTAAGTTAAAAAAGCTGACAAACATTGTTTTTTAAAACAATAAAAAGAATAATACAAAGAATGGTAAAAGAGGGTCAAAAACGAGATTCACCCTGTGCAGATTCACCTGATCGGAATTCGGGATCGGCACCTGATCACAGTAGTATCCGTAATAAAGAGGTTAAATTTATATGAAATTACTCTCTGGGGCCGAGATTTCGTGTCCGTTGTCCGTATTAAAGAGAGTCGGTATTATGGAGGGTTTTTTAAGAAAATATATGAGAATTTCTCGGGACATTGGAAACTGTCCGTAATAGAGAGGAGTCGGTATTAGAGAGGTGTCCGTACCGAGAGGTTCGACTGTATTCTTTTCTACCACTAATTATCATGTGAAAGGTTTAAATCCAGGAGTCATTTCAAAAGTAGGTTGAGTTTCATCGTCCGAGTAACAGTAGTCCTGAATAGAACTGTCGTTGTTGACATTGACATTTACTGATGTTTCGACAACCTGTGCGATCATCTTCAGAGTCAAGGTAAGTTGTATCACGTCAGTTGATGGTATTATACTCTGGTTATAGAGCAAAACTCTGATGGTAAAAAGCTTTCTTTCTAAAATGTTAGTTTTCTTAATGATTGACTTCACAATACTCGGTCGTTTCAAAAAAAAAAAATTCTTTCAAGAGAAAATCGTTTTTAAAGGCATCATTTTTTGACACTTTCAAACTGCGACATGCTATAATTCGTCGCTAGTACTCTCTAGGGTGGATCCCGCTTTAGTCAAAGCGGCGTACAATGTTGCTTGTCCTCAACCTAACGGAAACACTTTAATAACTTTATGCTGTGCTAATGATGTTGGACAGAGTGAGGACCCGTTTACCACGGCTTTCAGCGGATACCTAGGTCACGCATGTAAAAGATAACTATTAAGGTATAGAAACAAATACGAGCTAAAAAATAAAGTTCTAAAGAATAATACAATGAATGCTAACCTGAGAATAGTATGATGAATAGTAAAGGAGGGTCAAAAATGTGACTCTACGTACCGCGCCATGAAAAGCCTTTCCCCTTAATAAAAAAGGAGTTTTAAAGGAAATAGATCTTTCACAGTTTAGCCTAAAAAATTGTTGCATTTGAATGTAAATAAGGTCAATTCTCGACGAAATATGCTTTTTATGAAAATCGAGAAGATAGCTTTGTAAGCAGCTCGAACGTTTAAATCGTTGTTGTCAAAGGAAGAAAACGTTCAACAGGACAGTCACTATTCTTTTCTACCACCGAGTATCATCTTCGCGCCTTATTCTCTCCCGAAGCCACCTTTCTTGGTGTATAAAGTTTTCATTTAAATTTACTTCAAGCTTACAGAAAGGTTAACATCGGTGGTGATTAGGTGTCGAAATCGTTAGTTTTTCTTTTTATCAGTAAATTTCTTTTCACAGTTTTTTATCCTGGAAAGAATGTCCACACACCCACGTCACCGTTATATATGCGGATAAAAAGTACACGCATCAAAGCAAGTTCAACTTCTTTTACCTTGTAATGACAAATAAACTAAGATATGGATTGATTCACGCAAAATAATTCAATGAACAGAATGAAAGGTGAAGGAGGATCATAAACGAGGTTCTACTAACCACGTCCATTAAAAAGCCTTTTCCGTTATTAGTAGCAAATTTAAATGGGTTATTTTCAAAGATTTCGCTAAGAATTCACCAAACGTATACAAGAGAGAAATACTTCTCCCAACACGCTTTTTCAGAAAATGGAGGAGTTCAGATGTTTGACTCGTTGAAACGGTTTGAGTAGAATAGAAAAACAGTATTTAGCCGAATGTTCTATTTTACCACTAGTTATCATCTTTGACCGTTCGTATTCTTCTCTGAAGGAAACCGTCTTTGTGTATCAAGAATTTTTGTTTATTCGCAACCATGCAATCAACAGTCTTTCTGTTAAAGATAACAGAAAACTAAAAACTGATGGTGAATAGGTTACTTCCCAAACTGTTAATTTTCTTAATCATTGACTTCAAAATACTCGGTCACTGTCGAAAAAAGAAATTCTTTCCAGAGAACACCATTTTCAAAGGCATCATGTGATACTTTCAAACTGCGACATGCTATAATTCATCGCTAGTACTCTCTTGGTTGGATCCCGCTTTAGTGAAAGCGGCGTACAATATTGCTGTCCTTAACTTAACGGAGACACTTTGATTTCCCTTTATGCTGCGCTATTGATGTTGAAAAGAGTGTGGACCCGTTTACCACGGTTTTCAGCCGATGCCAAGGTCACGCTAACCAAGATATCTCTTCCGTTATAGCAACAACTAAGCTCAAAACTAAAGTTCTAAAGAATATACAATGAATGGTAAAAACGTGAGAATAATTTGATGAATGGTAAAACAGGGTAAAAAGGTGACTCGACGTACCGCGCGCCACGAAAAGCCTTTCCCATTAATTGAAAAGGAGTTTTAAAAGAAATTGATCTTTTACAGTTTAGCCTAAGAAATTGCTGCATTTGAATGCCTGAACAAGGTCAATTCTCGTCGAAATATGTTTTTTAGGAAAATCGAGAAGATAGCTTTGTAAGCAGTTTCAACGTTTAAATCGTTGTTGTCAAAGGAAGAGAACGTTCAACAGACAGTCACTATTCTTTTCTACCACCTAGTATCATCTTCGGGCCTTATTCTTTCCCGAAGCCACCCTTCTTGGTGTATAAAGCTTTCATTTAAATTTACTTCAAGCTTACAGAAAGGTAAACATCGGTGGTGATTAGGTGTCGAAATCGTTAGTTTTTCTTTTTATCAGTAGATTTCTTTTCACAGTTTTTTATCCTGGAAAGAATGTCCACACACCCACGTCACCGTTATATATGCGGATAAAAAGTACACGCATCAAAGCAAGTTCAACTTCTTTTACCTTGAAATGACAAATAAACTAAAATATGGATTGATTTACACAGAATAATTCAATGAATGGTGAAGGAGGATCATAAACGAGGTTCTACTAACCACGTCCATTGAAAAGCCTTTTCCGTTATTAGTAACAAATTTAAATGGGTTATTTTCAAAGATTTCGCTAGGAATTCAGCAAACTTATACAAAAGAGAAATGCTTTTTGCAACACGGTTTTTCAGAAAATGGAGGAGTTCAGACGTTTGACTCGTTGAAACAGTTTGAGTAGAATTAATAGAAAAACAGCACTTAGCCGACTGTTCTATTTTACCACTAGTTATCATTTTGACCGTTCGTATTCTTCTCCGAAGGAAACCGTCTTTGTATTAAGAATTTTTTTAATGTTTATTCTCAACCATGCAATCAACAGTCTTTCTGCTAAAGATAACAGAATTAGCTAAATACTGGTGTTAAAAAGGTTACTTTCCAAAACGTTAATTTTCTTAATCATTGACTTCAAAATACTCGGTCATGTTGAAATAAGAAATTCTTTCCAGAGAACACCATTTGTAGAGGCATCATTTTTTGATAAGCTTTCAAACTGCGACATGCTATAATTCGTCGCTAGTACTCTCTAGGTTGGATCCCGCTTTAGTCAAAGCGGCGTAAAATATTGCTTGTCCTCAACTTAACGGAGACACTTTGATTTTCCTTTAAGCTGTGCTATGGATGTTGGAAAGAGTGTGGACCCGTTTACCACGGTTTTCAGCTCATGCCAAGGCCACGCAGCACAAGATATCTCTTTTCCGTTAAAGCAACAAATAAGCTGAAAAGTAAAGTTCTAAAGAATAATACAATCAACGGTAAAAATTTAAGAATAATTTGATGAATGGTAAAAGAGGGTCAAAAAGGTGACTCTACGTACCGCGCGCAACGAAAAGCCTTTCCCATTAATAAAAAAGGAGTTTAGGAAATTGATCTTTCACAGTTTAGCCTGTAAAATGCTACACTTGAATGTGAATAAGGTCAATTCTCGTCGAAATATGTTTTTTAGGAAAATCGAGAAGAAGGCTTTGTAAGGAGCTCAAACGTTTGACTCGTTGTTGTCAGAGGAAGCACAGCGGTCAAGAGACTAATCTTTTCTACCACCAATAATTATCTTCGGGCCTTATTCTTTTTTGAAGCCACCCTTCTTGGTGTATGAAGGTTTTAGTTAAATTTACTTTAAGTATACGGAAAGAAAAACACCGGCGGTTATTAAGGCGTCTAAATCGATCTTTCTTTTCATAGTTTCTTATTTCGGAAAGAATGTCGACACTCCTACGTGACCGTTATGTACTGATAAAAAATACACGCATCAAAGCAAGTTCAAGATTATGCACCTATCAATGTAAACCCCGTGGGCGGGGAAGGGGGGGGGGGAGTGCGGGCAAGGGGTGGGGATTTGACAAATTTTAAAATTTTTTGATCAAATTCCCCAGGGTGGGAAACAAAAGGTCAATCAAAAGTGTCAAAAAAGCCGCCACCCCAGGGGAAAAATCTAAACAAACAATACTGTAATACTATGTAAAACGAATGAAAGAACATTTCAAAAGTAAGTTCTTACTACTTTTATTTAAGGTTAACGTAAGCTCCGTTAAATTACTCGCTGTAATTAAGTATTTTCTCTCTACACTAGCATCTCTTATTTTGAACAACATAATCACTCCAGGAAGATTGACCGTGCTATTACATTAATGAAACGTAAAATGCTTTATAACATCGGCTCAACATGTCGGAATAGGTCGGATCAGTGACCTGCAAAAAATCCTCTGACTTTCATGGTAGAATTCGATTTCAATCGAGGTTTACAATCAGATGGGAACTTGAAGATAAAAACTTTCTCAAAATAGACATTATCTGTTTAGATGACAGTGTAAAGTATCGGATTATGGCAATTAAAAGAAATGAAAACTTCATAACTTTCTCCAACAGCATGACTTTCAGAAAGCCTCGAGGGACGGACTTGGTTATCGATTCTGAATTGATACCAGGCTTCTATCGGTCAAAGTCATATGTCCCGACCCCGGGGTCGCTGCGCACGATCAAAAGCCCGACAGGGGGATAGTCTCAGGCATCAAAGCCCCTCCCCTTGCCCGCACTCCCCCCCCCCCCCCCCCACGGGATTTACATTGATAGGTGTATTAGTTGACCTTGTAACAACAAATAAACTGAAACATGGATTGCCTTACACAGAATAATTCAATGAATGGTGAAAGAGGATCACAAACGATGTTCTACTAACCACATCCGTTGAAAAGCCTTTCCCGTTATTAGTAACAAATTAAATGGGTTATTTTCAAAGATTTCGTTAAGAATTCACCAAACGTATAAAAAAGAGAAAAGCTACTCGAAACACGGTTTTTAAGAAAATTTAGAAGGTGTCTTTGTAAGGAGCTCAGACGTTTGACTCGTTGAAACAGTTTGACTAGAAAAAGAGCATTTAACTGACTGCATGTTCTATAAATGTTTACTAGTAGTTATCATCTTGGACCGGTTGTATTCTTCTCCGAATTGAAGCAAACCGTCTTGGTGTATTTTTTATACCTTAAAAGGTTTTTAATTTTTTTTCTCATCCATGCAATCAACAGTCTTTCTGTTAAAGATTACAGAAAGCTAAACTCTGTTGGTGAATAGGTTACCTCCCAAAATGTTAGTTTTCTTAATCATTGACTTCAAAATACTCGGTCACGTCGAAAAAAAAATTTCTTTTAAGAGAACACCATTTTTAAAGGCATCATTTTTTGATACTTTTAAACTGCGACATGCTTTAATTCGTCGCTAGTATTCTCTAGGTTGGGTTCAGCTTTAGTCAAAGCGGCGTACAATATTGCTTGTCCACAACTTAACGGAGACACTTTGATTTCCCTTTATGCTGCGCTATTGATGTTGGAAAGAGTGTGCACCCTTTTACCACAGTTTTGAGCGGATACCAAGGTCACGCATGTACAAGATAACTCTTACGTCATAGCAACAAATAAGCTAAAAAATAAAGTTCTAAAAAATAAAACAATGAATGGTAAAAGCTTAAGAATAATATGATGAATGGTAACGGAGGGTCAAAAAGGAAACTCTACTTACCACGCGCAACGAAAAGCTTTCCATTAATAAAAAAGGAGTGTAGAAAGTTGGTCTTTCACGGTTTAGCCTAAGAATTTGTTACATTTGAATGTTAATAAGGTCCTTTCTAGTCGAAATATGGTTTTTAGGAAAATCTAGAAGATACCTTAAAAAGGAGCTCAAACGTTTGACTCGTTGTTGTTAGAGGAAGCATAACGGTCAAGAGACTATTGTTTTCTATCACCAATAATCATCTTCGGGCCTTTTTCTTTTCTGAAGTCATCTTTCTTGGTGTATGAAGGTTTTATTTAAATTTATTTCAAGCATACAGAAAGAAAAACACAGGTAGTGATTAGGCATCGAAATCGTCCGTTTTTCTTTTCATCGGTAGATGTCTGTTTGTAGTTTCTTATTCTGGAAAGAATGTCGACACTCCCACGTCACCGTTATATACGGCTAAAAAATTACACGCACCAAAGCAAGTTCGAGAATAGTTGACCTTGTAACAACAAATAAACTGAAACATGGATTGCCTTACACAGAATAATTCAACGAATGGTAAACGAGGATCATAAACGATGTTCTACTAACCATGTCCATAGAAAAGCCTTTCCCGTTACTAGTAACAAATTTAAATGGGTTATTTTGATTCAAAGATTTGCTAAGAATTCATTAAACGTGAAAAAAGAGAAAAGCTACTCGAAATTCGCTTTTTTTAAAAATGGAGAAATGTCTTTGTAAGGAGCTCAGACGTTTGACTCGTTTAAATAGTTTGACTAGAAAAACTGCATTCAAGTGACTGGTCTTTTTTTCTTGTTATCATCTTCGGCTGATCGTCCGAAGCGACCCATTTTGTTGTCATGAAGGTTTTATTTAATCTTTTCTTATCCATGCAATCGTTAGTCTTTTAGTTAAATCTTACTGGAAGCTACAATCCGGTGGTTATGGGTTTCCAAAACGTTAGTTTTCGTAATCATCGACTTTAAAATACTCGGTCATTGCGAAGAAAGAAATTTCCTTTCAAGAGAACACCGTCTATAAAATTCGTGAACTTTGCTGATACTTTCAAACTGCCACATTCTTTTCGATGTTACCACAGTGGCGGACCCAGTCTAAAACAACATTTTCTGCTCTTCGAGCCTCATTCTGGTCTAAAAATAATGGCCCAGGCCCCTCCCCTCGATCCCCCACTGTACTCTCTAGGTTGGGTCCTGCGGTATATAATATTACTTGTCGTAAAACTTAACGAAGACTTAAATTTCCTTTTATGCTGTGCTATTGATGTTGGAGAGAGGCTGAGTGTAAACCTTTTTACGTCACGGTTTTGAGTACAAGGTCACGAATGTACAAGATGATTCTTAAGTTATAACAACAAATTAACTAATAATAAAGAATAACAATGAATGATAAAAGAGGGTCAATAACGAGATTGTAGTCAACATGCGCAATGAAAAGCATTTCCAATAACAAAAAGGAGTTTAGCAAATGTGTGTTACAAGGTTTACTGAGCCTAAGAACTCGCAACATTTCAATGTGAATAAAATCAATAGTGATTGAAAAATGGTTTTTATAAAAATAGAGCAGAAAGCTTTGTAACGAGCTCTAATGTTTGAGTAGTTGTTGTCGAAGAGGAAGCACAACGTTCAACAGACTATTCATTTCTACCACCAATTATCATCCTCGGGCCTTATTCTTTTCTGAAGCCACCCTTCCTGGTGTATGAAGGTTTTACTTAAATTTATTTTTAGCTTACAGAAAACTAAACACCGGTGGTGAATAGGATCCCACGTCACCGTTATATGGGGATAAAAAGAACATACATGCACCAAAGCAACAAATAAACTGAAATATGAACTTTTAAAGAATAATAATTACAATGAATAGTAAAAGAGAGTCAAAAACGAGATTCTACAAACCACGCACAACGAAAAGCCTTTCCCAATATTATGAGAGAGGCAGGGGGGGGGGGGGGGGGGGCCCACGACTCCAATAGCGTTCGGTACTTGTTTCGTGTACCTATGATCCACCGATTTATGACATCACATCCGGTTGCAGAGTTGCTGCTCTGTTTTCGCGCGAAGCACCAAGATGGACACCCGATGCCATTTGGTTTTCTCGTTATTTTTACCCACAGGCTAACGGAATTATGTATCTTGAATGCCGAGAATGTTGAGAAGGTATCTAGCCGGCCTTTCAGGCAAATTTCATGACCAAACAAAGAAGTTTTAGTATTATTTTAACGATAAATAACATGCAACTGCGGGGAATGTCATGGCGAGTCTTGAGATGTTTTAAAACGAGTGTCGTTAACGTTTTGCGGCTTTTGCGGCGTCTGATTTAGAGAAGTCATCAAACAAAATATAATTTCCTGAGCGGAAAAGAATGGAAAAAACGCCGATGGCCACAGTTTAAAGTGTTCACCGCTGGAAGGCTGTATCACGCCCCGTAAAGTTGCAAAAACTTCTACTCAACTGCATGGTTTTGAGGGATGTCATGGCGAGTCTTTCGCTCTTTGTAATCGAGCGTCACTCAAGAGTTTGGCTTTTGCGGCTTCTGATTCATCGAAGTCATCAATCAAAATTGCCTATCCTGAGCGGAATGGAATGGGCAAAACGCCGGTGGTCATAGTTTAAAGTGTCAACTGCTTGAAGGCGTTATCACTGGACGTAAAGTTGCTGAAAGCTCTACCCAACTGTCCTGTCATGGCGAGTCTTTCGCTGTTTCAAAACGAGTGTCCGCTCAAAGGGTTGGCTGTTGTAGCTTCTGATTTACCGAGATTGTCAAACAAAATAGCCTGTCCGGAGTGGAATAGAATGGAGAAAAAGCTGATAGTCACAGTTTAAAGTGTTGATTGCTGGAAGGCTTTATCACTCGTCGTAAAGTTGCTCAAAGCTCTTCACTGTACGGTTTGAGCAATGTAATGGTGAGTCTTTCTCTGTGTCTAATCGAGCGTCACTCAAGATTTTAGAATTGCATCTTCTGATTCACCGAAGTCATCAATCAAAATACCCTATCCTGAGCGAAGTACCGTGGAGAAAAAGCCTATGGTCACAGTTACAGTGTTAACAGCTGGAAGGCTTTGCCAGTTGACGTAAAGTTGCTGAAAGCTCTACTCAACTGATTTCGAAACGGTCACATGTTACGAGCTTCTGGAAGGTTAGTGTTGGATTCTTAGCATTTAAAAATTTTTTAGCCTTTGAAGATTTATGTTTAGAACAAGAGTTAAGCCCAAAAGTAGTCCAATTTGTCATTATCTGAGAGAAATCAAGAAAGTTTGTGCTCTTCCTTTTTTTTCTAAGCTTGCAAGTGTAACATACATGAAAAGAAACCCTTATGCACTACTAGTCATATTGTTAAAATGACTAGTTTGAAATTACTCCTTATCTTAACTGATAACTACAACACTTATTTAACAATGAATCGCTCCCGAACATGTGTTGATTGGTTCTTGACCTTTAAAGCTAAAAAAAAAACATACTACGACTTACAGTGATTATAGTTATAAAATTAATTAGTAAAGTAAAAAAGAGTGAAATTTATAAAGTGAAAAAACACACCGCTGGTTTAACTGTTTTAGAGGTTTGAAGTTCTGGAGGGATCACTAGAAGTGTAATATGAGACTCAATAAGAGGTCTAGTTACTTTAGAACACGTTAGAAGAAATGTGTAAGTTTTTCCTGCAGCAAAACACATATTATGGCTTGGTAATTATTACTTGTATTTCTTGATGTAAATTGCATTTTATGAATTATTAATAAGTTTCAGTTAGGGTCATTCATAATGCTGTACTGCACCTTATTTTATTTGACGATTATCTAAGGTATAAAAAATGAATTTTGTGTATTTTTAAAGACTTGAATATAAACTTACTTTTGAATTTATAAACAATATATATTTAAAACCTACACTGTAAGTCTGGTTGTCAGTGTAGCCTGTTGCAGACATAATCTATTGCCAGTTAGTAACATCTGCAAAGCCGTGCCAATATTCTGGGCTCCCAATCCCAATGTGTTTCGATATTCCCTTCAATAATGGTATTTTTAACAGGCCAATCATAGCACATATGTAAGTGCTAGTTTACAGTTGGGCCAGGGGGTGCCCACAACCAGGATTTCAGTGCTGTCTCACAGGGGGACTTAACCAGAAGATTAGTTCTGTCTGTGGCACAGGCTAGTCCTCTGGGCATTAATGTTTAAATTATGTATTTTATTTTGCTTAGCTGGGAAGACAAAAATAGATGACAGAAGAGCACAAACAAGAAAATATCAAGAAGTATTAAAAAGTATATCTACCACACAACTCGTAAAGAGAGATAAAAGTCAATGAGGACAAAAAAGTTGTTAATAAATGTTGAGTACAACTCACTGTCAAATATTAAAGTTGAAAGGAAGGAAGAATGCTGACATTTCAAGGAGTACACTTTTCTGGTTTACAGAAAATCTGCAGCAACAGAAGACACTGAAATCATGTTGAGCTGGTTCAGGATGTCAATTCTGTTTCGATGGAATCCTCTGACAGTGTCTAGGCCAGTGTACAGTAGTGTGCTTCGAAGCTGGTCCTTGGTAAGACATTTCCTGACTTTACATGCCAACTCTCTTTCAAGGACCTCAAGGATAAGTGTCTGTTTCCCTGACATTCACTTTCTTGTCAGGGATCAGCAGTATTTAACTAGACAACTGTGTTAACTGTAGTTTTTTTGGTAAGACTTAAAAAACTTCACAGGAAAGACTGAAACTAATGATCTTGCACTAGGAAGCTTTGAAGAAATCAAGGTTTCTAAGGGGGAAGGGGGTGAACAGCACTGTCTGCTGCACATATTTCCCTCGGAGATAAGAAGGCAAACACCCTAGATGCAACTATAGGAAACCAAACTAAGCTTGAATTTCATAGAGAGTATTCACTCACGTGGCTTGCATCTATGCAAATTTATTGGAACAAAAGAAATCATTTGCATAAGAAAAGAGTTCAACTCCCACAGGATTAGTTTGGGACACCAACATGGCTGCCGTGACGTCATGTGCGTACTCTCTATACTTCAATCAGTTTCGCATGTTTATTTTCCATCCCTAAGCATTCTGTTCCTCCTGTGGAAAGGAGTTGGTGGTTGTGTTATGACAACTTCATCCCTTAGTGTTCTTCATCCTTCAATTAATCAGTTAGAGTAAAGGATTGTTAATATGATCCTGATTAGGAGAAGAAAGCTTTCTATTAAAGGCACCATGGTCTAGAAGACTAAATGTAAATTCCCTATCTGACCTCACTGACATGGAGGAACAAAAAAGGGATGGGCTGACACCCAGAATAGTGATGTGCAGTATTAAGCTCAACAAGGATACAGGAAAAATCCACAACTAAGAAACTGGTTTTTAAGAACCTGTCAGGCTAATTTTCCAGCTAGGCTGTCTTTATAAAAGAGCACTCAAATTTGAAACAGGTTATTAATCATAACCATTACAATTTCCTCAAATTTGATTGGTGCATTAACTGCTTTATTTTTCTTTAATCATTGTGTATGGTTGTAATCGGACAGTTGGCTGTAGTCGGACAGTTGCCTGTAATCAGACAATTACATTAGCCAATCATTTTAAGTGCACTGAGCTAAATCCACCAACAACAGAAGTTATTACAATAACCATAGCAACAATCACTTACCCGATGGAATAGTAAAATGTGAATTAATAAATCATTTCATCAAACCGTCTTCTGCTTTCCTCTTGCCAAACCATCTTTCCCTACAGAGGAGCAAAGGTTGTAGCAAATATCAGAAAAATAAAAAAAAGACAAGAGGCTACACCTGAAACCCCTCTTCACTGTTATTTTAACACCCAGGGAGAAGGTTGTAGTACTTCTATACAGGTATGTGCCATGGAATAGGAGTTGGGTTTTGAGATGATCAGTCTTTATGGTACACTACTTGGCTTGGCTTTCTGATCCTTTGGTAGGGTTCCTTTGTGAAATTATACTAGCTCATCGTCAGTACATAAACTTCAGGGATTTCAAAATGTTTTAAAGTATCTGGAGGCTGGGGGTGGGACTACAGAATTGCTGGCAACATACAATCAAGTAGCTGATGGAACTCCAGTTGTCACCAGCTTGTTTTGAAACCACTGAAACCTCTGTTTAAAACTGAAGATACATTGATGGGATCAAGATATGAACTTGAGCCTAGAGCTACTGAACAATAAAAAATACTCTTTTTATGCAAATCAAGCTGTTTGAAGATTGAAATAGGAGTGTAAACACTTTTTGACACAAAAACGATGTTTATAATTATCTACATTTACTCAATATTTCCTAGACCTTCACTTGTTAACTTAAAACAACTCGGAACATTGCATTGAAAGCCTGTTGTCAAGGATACAACTAAGAAGAGATGGTATTTACAACATACCTAGACTGTATTTTTCAGTAGATACTGGAAAAGAATCAAGAATGCATTGTGAATCTAAGCATTAAGATTTTGAGCCAAATACAGGGTCAAAAGACATTAGTCAATAAAAAGGAATGTGGATATTTTTTGGGAAAAAGGAAATCAATACAGCTTGAATGTCTCAGGGCTGGTTTGCATGTTTCTAAAATCCATACATGTAATTTATTGATAATATTTTGATGTTTCTTTTTTTAGAACAATAATAATATCATTGATCAATCAAATAAAGTAGGTGAATAAAAGTTCAGTATTTCCTTTAACACTAGAAGAAAAACTGTTGTATACATACTAATAATTTATACACAGCTGTATATCGTTATTATTGTGGTTCAACTTTATCCCTGGATAATTTTACTTTCCTTTGTGTCATACTCATTATCATACATTTTCATACCCCAAAAAACAGGGAAAATTTAAATTGAAGTATAAAGAAAAAAATAAATATACCGTCCATGTATGGCCAAAAGAAAAAAAAAATGATCACTGGTTCACTCAAAGCTGCACTGGGTGACTGTTTCGCCTAAAAAGGTTTGAACTCTCTGTTGGATACTCCCTTTTGCCCCACCAGCTACAGGTACATACCCCTCCCCCCTCCCCCCTCAGGCATGCCATTCAACATAGATACTGTACTAAAAGAAGACCACTGTCAACCTTATTAAAAAGTTACCGAGTAAAAACATTGTTACTGGGAAACAGAAAAACCATTCTACTGAAGTGAATTATTGCAGTATCCTTCAAATTTTGGTTCCATTGCTTACATGTATTGTTTCTAGTAACAAAAAGTGCAAGTCTTAAGATGAAAGTTTCACGTTACAGAACAAAAACTATCCTTTCTTTTTCCAGGGAGGCCGTTTTCTCCCAACAACTCCCTACCAGGTAGAAATTTCATTCAAGTTTCATATTACATACTTTTTGTTTGTTTTGGCCATGAAGACCCTCTCTCCTTACAACTTTTAAGGATCCTAGCATCAAACAATGCAAATATCCCTTATGCACAACTGTCTTACAATATAGATTTTTATGCTCAGCAAGGGAAAATTGGCAAAAAAATATACTTCCAGTCCTTCACACATAATTGAACTGTCTATCCCCTACTACACAGAGAGAAATAACTGGCAATGTAATTTTGCTTATCTGTGCAAATTAAGTTTGCTGTCATTAAGTTTCACAATCCCCCATAAGCAACCATGCAGTCTGTCTGGAGGTGTGCTGTTACCACCCCTGAAATCCCCTTAGCAAAAACCTTGCATGCCTCCCTCCAAAACAATAAATTATGATCACAGCAGTTGCAGGCATGTGGTATCTTTCTGGTATACTATCGTACTCAAAAGAGACTACTAGTAATAATAATTGATAAGCAAGATTATTGTTTTGGTTATGATATTGTCCTTCTTGGCTGTAGCCCCTCTTAATATCTCCACCTCTCTTGGGGCACCACCTCCCAAAGCAAACGGCCTATTCTCTGTCACATTTTTTCTATTTTATGTGTTTCTTACCCAATAAAATACAGTTTTAGAGATCCAGTAGAAAGTGCTGTGAGAAAAAGGGTAGTTCTTTAGGATGTTTTACTGCCCTTTCCTAATAGTACCACCTGTTCTTTGAGAATTCCTCTTTCATCAACCATTTAAAAAATTTGATATCTAATTCTCTTAACAAAAGCTCACGCTCTAACATTGAATAACTCTAATATTTCTTTACTCTACGTTCCTTCTAATTCTCTCGCGTGCACTAAAAGAAAAATCCTGGATCAGCAAACCTACTAACCTTAACTATGCGACACCATGCCAGAGGGTGTTCGAACAGTAGAAGACCGAGCCCCTGCAAAAACTTTACGTCGAGTGGCAAAGCCTTCCAGCTGTTAACACTTTAAACTGTGACCACAAGCTTTTTCCCCACGGTATTTAGCTCAGGATTGGCAATTTTGATTGACGACTTCGATGAATCGGAAGCCGCAAAAGCCAAACTCTTGAGTGACGCACGATTACAAACAGCAAAAGACTCGCCATGACATTCCTCAAAACCGTGCAGTTGAGTGGAAGTTTCTGCAACTTTACGGGGCGTGATAACAACCTTCCAGCGGTGAACACTTTAAACTGTGGCCATCGGCGTTTTTTCCATTCTATTCCGCTCAGGAAATTATATTTCGATTGATGAATTCTCTAAATCAGAGGCCGCAAAAGCCGCAAAACGTTAACGACACTCGTTTTGAAACATCGCAAGACTCGCCATGACATTCCTCGCAGCTGCATGATATTTATCGTTAAAATAATACTAAAACTTCTTTGTTTGGTCATGACATTTGCTTGAAAGGCCGGCTAGATACCTTTTCAACATTCTCGGTATTCAAGATACATAATTCCGTTAGCCTTTGGGTTAAAATAACGAAGAAACCAAATAGCACTGGGCGTCCATCTTTGTGCCTCGCGCGAAAACAGAGCAGCAACTCTGAAACCGGATGTGATGTCATAAATCGGTGGATCATAGGTACACGAAATTTCGCTAAGTCGTAGGGCGCGATCCATTCAACCAAAATTGAGACCGGTCCGACCGGGAAAAGAGGACCACCTCAAAAGGTGGTCCTGTTTTTTCGAAACTTTTCCGGTTGGACCGAACCGATCCATTGAGTTTTGGACCGAAATTTCCGGAAATTTTGGTTGAATGGATCGCGCCCGTAGGCCCCCTCTGGAGAGAGGTTAATGATAATGATTGTCAATGAAGTTTTATCTAAAAATCCCCTGCTCTTAAAAACCAGAATCTAGTCGAAAAATGGTTGTTTAGAAAATAGAGCAGACGCCTCTGTAAGGAGCTTGGACGTGCGAGTAGTTGTTGTCTGAGGAGAAACGACGTTTAAAAGTTTTTTTTTTTTATTACAAATGAATACACCATTTTTTTAAAAAAAAAACGATTGATATTTATTTTTCTTAATGATCTTCTTTCATTAATCACTTTCCGTCTTCCTGCAACAAGAACAACAACAAATCCGTTATCAACTTCTCTGCTGTATGATATAGTTTAAAAGGAGTTTTAGTGATCGAAGTTTTTAAGTACATTGTGGAACCTCGATTTAACATGCAAAGGGACTGGGGAAATGTGTTAGTTAAGTGGAGGGTTTGCTATATCGAACACCTCTATATAACGAATGCTTGGGAAATGTTACATCGTTAAGCGGAGATGAGGTTATAAGGTGTGTATGACTGTGTATATAAACACTTGGATAGTTTGCCAGACACAAGTTCACAGATCTTTGATCTCTTTCTCTATCTCTTTGGCATGTTCTAGCCATTTCTAATACTTAATCCCTTGAAGGACATCTGTGAGCAATTATTGATCAAACCTTTTAATTTCTAAGGCTTAATTTCAGGAAAATAAAATGAACTGTTTGTAAAACTTTAACTTCTAATAATTAAATCTTTTGCAATGGTTTAAAATAAACTATTCTCAAAACAGAGAATGCTTTCAGATCAGAGCTGTGTAAATCAAACTGAAACAGTGCATGGAACCTTTCGTTTCCTGTTTTTACTCTCACCTTCTGTATAGAATATGTGTGAAAATCTTTGATCATGAATTGGTATATTTCAAAGAGCTACACAATGATCAAGAATCCTATTGACCGACAATATACAGAGGGGGTGGAGCTGTATTGTCAACTATTACTAGAAAAGATTTCTTATTTGAGGGAGGTGGTTAATAGAGGGATGGCTTTTATTTGAGGAAATAAAATATTTTGTATCATCTTACAATAGAACTATGATTTCCACTGTAAGGTCAAATCCACAGAGCTAAACCTCCAAGGTTTCCAAATTTGTTATAAATGTATGGTTCAGCTACATGTAAGAAAGACTTGCCAAAAAACTTATGAATTACTCAACTTGTTCAGATCTTAAGTGACATTTATATAACTACAAGTATTTGTTATTTTTGCATCCCCTAACACACCTTGTCTGTCTGCCCCCTCCTAATATTGTTGCATAAACTTTGCTTTCAGTATCTCTTGCGGAATGCAAAATGGTGAATACTGCTCTTCAACAGATATCTTTCCATCATAATGAAACAATTCTCTTCATTGAATTCTCATTAACTAATGTCTTAAAAGTTAAATGACTAGAACGCCCAAGAGCAATGTGATCAAACATTTTAAATTAAAAGTAAAAGAGAAATAGTGAAGAATTACAACTTCTAATCAAATTTTTGCTTATATTTTAGAATAAAGTATTCTCGAAACTGAGAATGGTTTGATCTGAGCAGGCTTAAAATCGAACTGAATCACTGCATGAAACTTTTTGTTTTGTGTTCTTATCTATGTATGCAATATGTGTGAAAATATCCAGTTATGAATCTATGTTTTTTAAAGAGCTACACAAACAAGAAGACTAATTGACCGACCACGATACATACAGACCGGGGGCAGCTGTAGTGCCAACTATTGATAGATAAAGTATGCAGGAATGCTGCCATATATTTATTTGTTATGGTCTACAGTTCAAGGTTGCTTTTTGATTTCCATAAATGGAAATCGGTTCATCCTCGGTGTAAGAACCTGTTAAACGCACAAGTGACGTAAAACGGAGGAAACAAAGAAGTCAATGCAATAGAACGCAGAAAAACAAAAGGTGCGAAAAAAAGAAAAAGTTCACAGGTTCTTACACCGAGGTAAACCCTGGAAATCGACAGATTAGACGCCTTACACTACTACATGAAAAATTACTGCAATTTGATTGGCTTAGAGCAATGGTATTTCAGCTTAATTTGAAATACCTACATGTGAAAATTACAAACCTTTTGCAGGTAGTAGTATAAACAAATAATAGCATGATTTGTGCGTGATATTTGGCATAAATACCACTTGTGATATTTCAAAATTGTCTCAAATTTAAAATTACGTATAACAATTTCGAAATATCACTCGTGGTATTTATGCCAAATATCACTACAAATCACGCTAGTACAAAAACAAAGCTCTTCATGTCATATGTCGTAGTAGCTTGCCCTCGATCATGGAAAAAAGAACATGTTCCCTTTTTAACGATGATCAACTCAGTAGTATAATAAATATGTTAGCTTCCTTGTGAATTAAACGCTTTTTTCATTCCAGAAAATCTGAGGAAGTATTAAAAAGTTGAACTAGAAATCATATGAGCTTAGATGACAATAACTGCTCTAACTGCTCTCTTTGCACTTCTTAATCTTTTATTTCTTTTTTTTTTTATAAGTAATGGATACATTTGTACATATTGTATATAGTTCTCTCGAATTTCTCACTTACTTATACTGTACATAGTTTTTCTTAATTTTTAATTAATTTATTAATTGATTTATTTTTTTAAAATTTATTTTAGTGTCCCCACTTAGTGGTTATATACCGCTATTACAGTTTTGACACTTTAATAAAGGTATCATCATCATCATCATCACCCCTAATACGTGAAAAGGTGAAAAGGGGTGCCATAACAGAAAACAAACAGAAAGATCTTACCAAATCTTCATCCACTTTGCTGGTTGATGAAGAAGCACCTTCTTTGCTCTTTTTTATTTTTCTCTCCCCGTTATCTCTAAAATCTCTCTTTGCGGGAGAACGTTTTGGCATGGTACAACAGCACTTACAACGCGACGGTTGACAACTGACAAGCGATCGACCAAGAAACAACCCAGCAAGTACGTCATGTAAGGTCACCTATTGACCAATAAAAACGCGGGCTCGAGTATTGGAGGATCATTTTTTGGCCCTCTATTACAATCTTCCCCATGGTAAAGTACCCCCTTTTTGAACGTTTTTATAGCTCAAAATAGGGACTTTAAGATCCAACGACGCGACGGTAATGAGAACGTCGCTTAAAAAGTGAATTTGCGTTCTTTCAGTCTTTATCGCAATTATTCCTACCCACTTACTTTGTCGAATGTAGGCGAACCATCCTGGAGCTGAATTCCCAGGCACCATATCCGAGTACAGTAACAGAAATAAAATTTCGTCGTTGCTTGTTTACGTCCTTGGTAAAACGCGAAATTAGGTATGTTCACGTCGTAGTCGTGCAAAAACGGGCCGAGAAATGTACAAAAAAGCATGGTGCACGTGCAAAGTTGTTGTTTTGCTAATCAAAGCTATTGCGTTTTTTTACGTTCTCGTTACCGTCCGCGTCGTTGGATCTTAAAGCCCCTAATGAGGTAAGTTCACGGACTTATAAAGTTTTAGTAAAGGTTGGGCCGCAAAGTTTTTTTCTGTAGTTACCTTTTCTATGGCACCTTCTTCCTAGCTATATTAGTTGGATCAGTTAAGAACGCCTCACTTTTTCAAAAATGTACCTTGAATTTGATCCGTTTTCGCGTGTGTGACTTAAGCTAACCGTTAGGGTGTCGTTCAAGTCTTCCTGTTTGCTTGATTGAAACGTGATGTTCACGAAAGTCGCCTCGATGGATAAGATAGAGTTAATATACATGGCTGTGCTATTTGTTTTTTGCTGAGTCCCGTAGTTTGTTGTAAATTGTCCGCCAAAGTTGCCCCAAATTAACGTCTTGAAAAGTGTCACGACAGGCCTTCGCTCGAGTGAAATTTCATTTCCGTAAAACTCTGAAAAATAAAGAGATCCGATCAAACGGATTGTGGTTTTAGTATAGGTACATGAATGTCTTACAACACACAAGAAATGAGCTAAATCTGTGTTTCAAGCAAAATCGACCGGACCGCTCTTACAGAGACACTCTCTTAAGAATTGCTGTACATACCTTATCAGAATCAGTCGTTTCTCTTTCATTTCCATCATCGGCACTTTTCTCAGTCTAAAAAACAATTTTTTTCTGTTAAAGAGTATTAATTTCACAATTGTAAATC
This sequence comes from Porites rus, assembly GCA_964035705.1. Classification (NCBI taxonomy): domain Eukaryota; kingdom Metazoa; phylum Cnidaria; class Anthozoa; order Scleractinia; family Poritidae; genus Porites; species Porites rus. Next base: position 23,881,348 of record OZ037999.1, on the reverse strand, counting down.
ACATTCTTCGTATTACAAGGTTAAAATTGGATAATCTGTTCATGTTGTCCTTCAGCAGCATAATTAAAAACATAAAACTGTTCTAGTGAGGCCTTACACTGCTGTTTCAAAGTAAAATCCAAAAGTTAAAACTAGACTTTGAAGCTTAAGGCAGTAGCCACGACAAAAATAAAGGACCTTAAAAATCTAGTTATGCTATTCTGATACAATTACACATTAATGGCGTGATACAACCTAGATTTGAATAACTGTTTCCAATCAAATAATGAAACTTTTTATTCGGTCATATGTACACTTATGATTAAAATTAACATTTTTTTAAAATTGAATTTGGAAACAAAAAGGGATATTTCAACACTAACACTAGAAGTGAGGGAAGAAGTTAGTCGATATTAATGTTGTTTTTAAATAGTTGTTTTTACCTCGTTGATGTCTTCGTTGTTGTCGTCATGGTCTTCATGGTCTTCATTCTGGAAAATAGTGATTACACTATTTTATGTGACTGTTCAAATGATTCACTGACATGATTTTAAAAGATATTATTCAAATACACATGGTGACCGAAATTGCGAGCAACCCCTTCCTGAAATCCCCTCTGGGAGTCTGCTTCTCTTTCTGATATTAATATATATTTTTTTTGTATTGAATTTGGAAACCAACAGCAATATTTCAACACTAACACCAGTATTGAGGGAGGTTAAGGTAGTCAATATCAAACTTTTTGTAAATAGTTGTTTTTACCTCATCAATGTCTTTGTTGTTGTCTTCGTGGTCTTCATTCTGGAAAATATTTTTCAGACTATTTTGAGTGACTGCACAAATGATTCAATGACGTGATTTTAAAAGATATTATTCAAATACACATGGTGACCAAAATTGCAATCAACCCCTTCCCGAAATCCCCTCTGGGAGTCTGGTTCTCTGTCTAATGGTGTTTCAAACAGTCTCTCATGGGTCTTACCAGAAGTGATCATATACTATAAAAGTTCATTTACAATAACAAATGACAGTGATGAGATCTGTACTTAAACATATTGTGTTTATATTACCAGTATAGGAAGTTGCTCACAATAGTAAGTTTAGATCAGCCACATCTGATCAGTAAGTATCGCCACAGTATCAAAGCGATACTTACGTCTGCACCACCATCTGCACCTCCTTGCTCTACTGGCACTGCACCTAATGGCATGTCCCTTTGGGAACGCCAGGCTTCCAATTTTTCCCTTGGAGAGTAAAACATTAATTGTCAAAATTAATGATATAACTTCATGAATGAACTAATAATATTATTATTATTGTAAAATTAAAAGTTAAATAATTTCATTCGTACAAGTTACAGGTCAAATTTGATTTCAGGTTTAATTTTTTTTAAACTAGGTTGATTCTCAATTTCCTTTGTATCCTAGCCCTAATTATTAATAGATTAGGGCTAGGAGACAAAGGAAATTGAGAATCAACCCAGGTTAAATCAAAATCAGCCTGAAATCAAATTTGACCTGTAACATACATCCATTAAATGGAATTGTAATTATATTAGTTTGAAAGTTTTTTTTTATTTGCGTAAATATTTACAGTATCGTCAAGCAATGTTGTTGCACAATACAGCTGGTGTTGAGATGGAGGTTTGTGGTTTTCTATAGTCCTTTATTAGAAACACATATGTGAGCGCATTAAGTATACTTTTTTGTGTATTCAATTCAAACCAAAGAAGGAATTGATCATGTTTACATTGATGTTATTCATAAACCACAACAAACAGTCAAGTTACCTGTCGTCCTTTGCTGCGTTGGTGAGGTCCACAACGGTCAACGGTGATCTTTTCACTTATTTTCACATGTGAAGATATCGTGTTTTCACGCGAAAGCTCAACTGGTATTTCATTGGTTTTATATAACAACACATTTGATCATAAAAAATGCCTATCATTTTACCGTTTCTTGTGAAATGAGTTAAATTTGCAGTGCACCAAACACTTAAGTGCTGAAAAATAAGCAGCTAAATGTTCTGATATATTTTTACTCCTGACAATATAGGATTAGTATCTCAGTGTATGCTTTATTGCCTTAATAAAAGTTATAAAATCATTTGTTCAAACACTGATTCTCCATTACTGAAATCTTTGGTCCTACTAATTTGTTTTAGGTCCCAATAGCAACCTTAAAGACATACCTATTTGTAAGAACATTCGTGTTTTTAGGCTTACTGTATGGTATTGATTTGAATCTAAATTAATTATTGCATGATGACGTTGTTGGCATAGTCATTCGGGATTTGGCTTTACTTTTCCATAAAGGGCTTTTGTCTCTAATTTCCCATCCTGTAATAAAGAGATGTTGGCCTGTTATTTTAACCATTCTCTCAAGCAGTGTTACCAAGATATATGATCAGTGTGTTGATGTTTGTAGGATTTTTACTAGTCATAAAAGTAGAGTTACTAAAATATAATCACTTATTAAATTTACAGCGTAAATGACTTAGAACATTAGAACGACCGATTGGAAGTAGCAATGTAGACAGAGTGATATTTGTTTGTTCTTTATCGTTTTTTCAGATGGATATGTCTCGGATGACTTCTCAGATGCAGGGGTCATTACAGGTATTTTTGCATGTGACATTTCTTGAAGTTTTGAGTGTATATCACCATGGCTGACTCGATGTAGTAGTAATTGTAAATTAGGGGAGTGCATTAGATGGGAATAGGTGATAAGTGCCGCCGGCAGGTGGGAAGGGTAGTGGGTGTGGTAGACCTGGTGTTTGTAGGATTGAGAAATCATAATCAAACACTTTAATATCAGCAACTGTCTTTATCGGTATTATTGTTTATCCTTCCACTTTAGATTCTTCATTGTTTTTCTTTTTTTAATCAAAAATGCAGGAACGTGTCCTGTCAATTTTACATGTACTTGACTATTAACCTGAAATCAAATTTGACCTGTAACATATATTTTGAAATAAATGGTGACAAACAAAAGCAGATGCAACTGTGTTACAAGCTTTTAAAAGTGAAAAGTTGTAATTTGTAATACAGTACATAGTCGATCTATAAAAAAATATTAAGTTAATTGAAAACTGAGACAATACAATACAATATATGAAGTTGACCAAGCTGATAAATAGAGACCTTAAGATACGTGTACACCGTTCCCGTGTACGGTTATGGGTAAATTAGCCGTACACATAGCCATAAATACAGGTAGATTGCCTCTTACCTGGTAGAAACAGGTAGGCTACTGGATAAAATGGTGACAATGTACACCATTATCACATCTGGGAAATAATGACGAGTTGCCTTTTATAAAACTATGAGGAAACATGTTTGCTTCCCCGAGGCTGGATAGGTGTATCTTAAGGTCGTGGAGATGATAAGGAAAGATAAGTCAAGTGAATGACTAGAACACGATATTATCAGGGTACCCTCATGTATCTTTTAGAAAAATTACTTCCTTGTTAAACATCACAGATCATGACAGCATAGTGAGCAGGACCTCAGAAGTCTTGCTATGCCTAAGGGCAGTTGGAGGAGAAGGCCTCCCTTTTTTGATACACACCTTTGAGGAGGTAGGTTGTTAACACTTAGAAGTAAATTAGCTAAACAACAATATTCCATCTCTCTCTTGAGACAATCTCTGTACTAACAATGGAGACCACTATTGTGATTTAGTGCAAATGATACTTAAGATATTTATCTCACCAATGAATGTTTCATTATTTTAACTTGACTGGAATTGCCCTCTTTAGATGTGATACAGTATTCATAACAACTAAGTCATTTTAGTTTAGAAGAAAAAGAGATTTTTCTTGGAAAGTTTGAAAAAGTAAGAAAGTTTTGGGATGAAGGTTAGGCAACTTGTGTGATTTGACATAACCTATTTCACTATCCATCTCTCAAAGCTAGCTGCAAACAAGTGTAGGTCTGTAATGGTTTAATTCTCTACAGAATACGTAGAAGTAGAGGGGTTAGATCTCATGTTTGTGCAGACTGCTACGTATCAATATGAAGTGTTAGTAAATTTGAAAGATTAATGAGCTTATTTCCCTGAGACAGTGTAAATGCATTGCTCGTGATAATTCATTTGCAGTTTATATGGCAAGGGACAGAAGATGGAAAGGTCATGGTGGCTGTCCTTTTTCACACATCAAGGAACATCGACAGTAATTGTCAAAACTTAATTATGTAAGTGATCTGTTATCTCAAATTCTATCTGTCTGTGCCCGGTTGTTCGAATGCTAGATTACGCTATCAATGCTGAAGGCAGTGGGACTCATGATGCATCTGTATATTCCCATAGGAATATAAGATATCGTTAAAAAAGAAACTGTAAATATTTTAGCGAAATTTTTTTAAATTATATTCTTTTCTGGATACCAGGAACTTGAGATCTTTAATTAAAAAGTGGCATTCTCATGTTGCCCTTTTCATTTTAAATACCCTAACAGTTCAAGTGGTCTAACTCCCACAGTTAAAGTTGCAAACCAATGGTAAACAAAATTGCCACTTGCACAAGTATTATATCTGTTTAATGCCGACTAATCTTTTTATTTAGGATGCTACATTCTGCTGAGGTAGAGAACAATTGCTTTCTGTGGGGTGCCAAGGTCGAGTCATCTGAGGCAGAGAAGGGTATGTATAGGAGGTTAATAAAAGTACATTTACCTAATTGATGCTGTCTGTTTTTTCGGCTGTCAAATATATTTTATGCACCATTTTGAATTGCGCTGTGCACAGCCAATGATAGTCATCAATAATAATAAATGTTGTATTTCTTTCAAAATAAAAAAAAATTGTAAATTTCAATCATTTATCCAATAATGTTCAGTTTTAGTCCCCTTACCTTTCAGTGAAATTCAAATTTGGCATCACCTTACATCCCGTTTGGAACTGTGTTAGTGTTGGCAACGTCACTTTAGAGAACAACACCGCAATGCGTGGATATTTTTTATGGTTAGTATCAACTACAAATCTATGTGGAATTGGGACGTACATGTAGACCATAAAAGGACCATGAATATGGATATGTAACATGCATCTTATTGATTGTTTTGGTAAATAGTACATTAGAACCCCAGTAACCCAAACTCTGAAGGGAAATGGAAAACAGTTCGAGTTAGTGGGGGTTCAAGTTTTCGGGGTCAGTGTAAAATTCAATTTTCTATTCCCCATGATTAAAGTAAATATGCTTTGATATATGAATTTGTGTTTCTATATCTGTATTACGTGGCATCAAGATTAGTGTTTTGTGGGTGTTGGATGCTTGGTATTTAATCACTGATTATGTTGATGTTTCCATTAATGTCGTTGTACATTTATTTCTCTTGTTATGGTAAAACACACTAAATCTACATCTACAGTTACATCAACATCAGCATCATCAGCAGCATCGTCCACCACGGCATCCACTGTCTCCTCATTACCAGCATCGTCCACCACGGCATCCACTGTCTCCTCATTACCAGCATCGTCCACCAGGCTTGGCGCACGCTACTGGTGTACACGAGCGTAACACCGTGCCTTATGCACGATTCGCGCTCAAGAAAAGGCACGGTTTTTGTGCCAAAGCACGGGAAAAAAATATGCAAAGACACAGATTAGGCACACTTTAGGCACAGTTAAGGCACGTTTTAAATATTGCTAAGGCACATTTTAGGCACAGATTAGGCACAAAGAAGGCACACTTAAGGCACACTTCAGGCACAGTTTACGGGTCTTAAAGGCACGGTTTTCAACACTCTCTGACCTTGACCGCTGTTGACCCGGTATAAGAACTTTTGATCTACGCGGATTCTACTAACGGCGTCCTGTGCTGAACCCTGACTAGAGGATCTTCATTTGTTAGCAAGGTAAGAACAACTTTTACTGCTTTTTCTTATTAATCATTGAATTTGTCTTGCCCTTGTTGATTTATTATTATTGAAGTCTTATATTTTTTACGGACCGCCGAGACAGAACCGGCTGACCCGGCTTTTCTACTATTTACATGTACGGACTACGGACTTTAACGAACTGAATCTGATCATAAATAAGCTTTAAAAGCTTAAAGGTTAATTGTTTTACATTGTAACTGTGCTTGTCTGTAAACTGTCTAAAGAAATAAAACTTTTTGTAAAGAAATGAAAAAGTATAAGTGTTATTTGTTTTTTCTTTGTCGAGGTTATGAGTTTTATCGTGAATTTGCTTATATTTTAAGACAGCATAGATCATAACAGATCTGCAGCAATAAATAAAATTTTCTTTACCAATGATCAGGATTTCCCAACACTAGCATGCATATGATTTCTTAATATCAGCATCAACGATTCGGCCGTGAAATTATGCGTTAAACACCTCACCAAGTCGCTGTAGTTGAAAAACACATCAGTGAAAGATCATGAAACATGTAGGTCATCGGATGTTAAATTCATGATCAGCATATTATTATACAGTGAAAAGTACACTAACATTTTACAACAGAAACCGTTAATCTAAAATCGACAATTCGTCGGGCGCGATGTTTTGTGTTTACATTGAACTCACTACTAATATTGAACTTTGCCGTTTTGTACTTTGTGCTTGTTTGTAAAACTCATTTTTGAGGTAGAAATTTATGATTATTTCTGGTTATATGAATGGATCAGTATTTCGACTTTCACAAAAGAATTGAAAGGTTCTTTTAAAGAAAGACAACTGTCAAGAGTACGTCTTATACAACTCTTCTTTTCGCAGCCGACCGGCTATGCGACTCGTGTTCAGTTCATTCAACATTCTTCACCAAAATGTAATGGTTGAACAGTCCGGGATATGTTGATTTAAGAAAAAATACCTTCGATCTGAATAAAAGCTTCTCTAGTATATAATCACTAATGCAATCTATAGGTACTAACCCTCGATCAATTTATTTTGGAAGATGAGAATAAACGTTTAGGAGCGATGTTTATTTAGCAAAGACTGAAGGCTATTTGTCACGAACAGAGATTTGAGTGACACCTATGCTGACTCTGCAAGGCCGCGTCTCACATGATCTCTCGCGCCGTTTTTTACAGTGTAATTTAATTTTTGAAAAACTATAAAAATTTAAAACGTCTGATTTTATTTTTGAAAGAGCGAAATATAGCTTTTTGTTATTGTAGAATAGATAGAAGAACGTTCGTTTTATTTTTTTTAACGAAAAAAGCATGATATTCTGCTGAACGTTTTTTACATTGACGGTGACCTTAACAGTTTCGAAGCAATATAAGAGCTTACATCCGATAAAATTGAAAACTCGTGAAAAATATGTACGTAAGCTGACTGTTCACTCAAGGAAGGTGGAACGGTGATTTGATAAATGCAAATTTTGCATTTAAGTATCTCTACAGACGCAAACAAAAATTCGCAAATAAACGACTCTGTATATATACAGTGTGAAACTTCGCAATTCATTAATTGCGAGTTTTTTTACTCACTAATATATACGAAGCAAAATTTTGCAATTAGTTAATCGCGAGGTTTTACTCTACATACATATTACTTACACTGATACAAATCTCGCACTTGACTATTTTTCCTTAACTGCAAAATTTCTGTCTGTTAATAGTAAGAAATA
>OZ037999.1:23823789-23868789 GCA_964035705.1 Porites rus | reverse complement strand
CTGATAAGCATTAACAGAAACAACATTTTGTTTTTACAATAAAGACGGTTGTTTCAATGGCACTGTTCATTATGTTTTGTGAAAATAAATTGTATTTTGCACTGATTTGCAAAGTTTTATCTTAATATCCTTCAAAAAAAACTTATTGTTAAATAAGAGTTTTGCAAAAACAGTAAATGGCTATTGTAACGAGTGAAAGTTCAATAAACTTTTTGCTTGAGAAATAAGCAACAACTGGCATATCATTTGAAAATTTAGCAACGTCGACCATGCAGATGCAATAACTTTAGTATTGCATGTCATATAGCGTGTTTAAAAAAAGTTACCCATTTTATATCTAGTAGAACAGTTAATGCTGAAGTTTAAACTAAGGCCTGTTTCGAACGTCGTGCTACTGCTGTGCCAAACTCGTTTGATCTACTTTAGCACGGCAGTAGCACGGCGTTTGAAACTAAGTCGTGCCACTGCCGTGTAGCACGGCAAAGCTTGCTGTGCTACACCACAGTAGCACGACTTGGTTTCAAACGTCTTGCTACTTCCTTGCCCAACTCGATTCATAAATTATAGGTACAAAAGAATACATTTTAAATATTCGTTAAACCGCTTTTTATTTTTAAGTTTAGTTTTCCGCAAGTTAAATTTGAGTTAAATTCGACGTCTAAAATCTAATCTTGCCACAGTCGTGCGGAAGTCGAGCCAAATGAGAACGGCAATAGCACGACGTTTGAAACAGGCCTAAGAGAAGTGAGCCTGTTGTCTAGGTCACTGATGATTAATCAACACTTTAAATTTGATGTGGTTTGCAGCATCCCAACACACAATTTTTGAGGTACAGCAGAGGTATTCCATGTTTTATAGTTCCTTGATCTATTATTGGTATTCTCTCCCTGTGTGGTTTCGGCTTTATAATTATTATGTTAGGCACATTGTTTAGGTCACTCGTGATTATAATCAACACTTTATTTTTCGATGTGGTATATCAATATATCCTGGAACTATTTAGAAATGGAATTACTCTGCTGCACATCGAAAAAAGTACTGATTGAGTTGTTTGTCCAAATTTCTCAATTGCAACGGCATCCTCAATCAAGTATGTGAACCTTTCAATGCAGGTGCCTCTACTAAGTTTGAGCAAAACTTCCTCAGTCAAGTTAACCCAATGATATTAATATAATGTCGTGTATCCTTTAATCCTGAATTCCGTTTCTGTGGCCACTTCTCACACCTATAAGCTGTAGCACTGTCATAATATGTTCTAAATTATTATTCTTACGTCCTTGCTGTTTAGATCTGGTATCCAGTCCAAGTCATCTGGAAATTGCACAAGATACCCTTTTGACTTATCATAATCCATGATGGTGCCCTTAATCCAACCAAGGTACTTCACTTCGCCATTTACATTTTCCTCGTATTCTACTTCAACCCTTGTCCCGATCATTCGCTCCTTATTTGTGTCCCGTTTTAACGAGCGCTTATCTAATCGTTGTCTCTTATCCGGAGGTGTCTGTTCCATTTCGGGTTCAACGTCATTTAGACAACTGCCGACTCCTTTTAAACTTAATCGTGAACGCTTCCTCTTTTTCCTCTTTTTTTCTCTTTCTTCTTGGGTGTTCATTTCATAGCTTATATTGACGTTTTGCTCGCTTGCAACAATCTTAACTGCATGAAGTCTATCTTCCATGTAAATATTTTTCATCAACACTGAAATGTTGCTGTATCCCTCTCCTATAAATTGTCGATTTAGTGATTCGACAGGGTTGTTAGTATTGGGAGTCTCCTCCCATTCTTCCCTGTCCCTTAGTGTGTGTGCCTTACAAAACATTCGTAATATTCTTTCCCTTGACCACCATTTCACCCAGTGGGAGGCTTTAGACCAGTGTTCAATGGTTATCTGATCACAGACAGCTGCTTGTTTTGGGGTTAACAAATGTTTGACATTGCTCACTTTCCCTTTACCACACAAAACATCAAAGGCTACCTTCACACCAGCTTTTGTCTTGAAGTCTTGTATGCCGTGCGCGATTTGGCGAAAGATGCTGCACTCCTCTTTGCTTCTAGTAACTATGTCGCTAATGCGATTAACTGATGTTTTCCAATGAACAGTAGAACCACGCATAATCTTTTGACACAGTTCTGCACCAATACTTCGTTCAAACCCATTGTATTCAGCCTGGTCAAAATCCACCATAATCTGCCTCAAGTTCTTTCCGTTGCTGAATAAAGGGTGCTTAGTAGTCAAGTAGTAACATGATCAAATACTTGAGAAATCGCGGTTCCGTATGCATCTCCATCTTGTCTATTTAGAAGCACCCTTGCGACCGCATTATATACCATTGTGCTTTCATTGAAGGCAACCATGTTAAGTAAATATGGGAACCCATTATTGTTTGTGTAAGTTACGTCTACATATAAATCTTTTGTTACTGTTAACAGGTCTGCCTGGTAAGGGGCAACAAAAAAAACAAAATTTTTTTGATGGTGAAATCAAGTACTCTCTCCCTTCCATCAGGTACTTTCCCATTTTTTCATTAACTTTCCCTAAAAATTCCACGTCAGCAGAAGGGTCTCGTATGTTTTCATATTCCTTCCTGAAGTCATCGAATTCCATCACTTGAAGCAGTGGAATTAAATCAGGATGCATCTTAGACCTGCCTTCCAATGCAAGCTGCCTTTCCTTTCTAATTCTCCCAGGATTGGATGCCGCGGGTGATTTTTCTGCTGGAATAAATCCGATACCATGACCCTTTTGTAACTGTTTTGTTGTGAGAGTACAATCCTTTCGAATCGCAGCCTGAATTTCATCTTTTATAGATTGCGAGATATGGTGTGGGGTAGGTTTTGTATGATTATGAGTAGTTCCGGGCAGACATCCGATCCACCTCCTTCCGTCGTCTACTACTGGCCACAAATAGATAATTTGTGCTGGACAATTACCTGTTTGTTTTAATGCGTGACTGGAGGAGTGATCTCTGCATTTGTTTCGTCTTTGTCGATTACTAACAGTATACTGGCAGCCCTCAGACGAGAACACCTTTACTCCCTCACAGAAGGCACGCCGGACCCATACTTCTGTTTTTTCTGTTCCTGTCTGGACAAACAATTTTTGAGTTGAACAACCCCTCTTTGTCCGTTTGCAGTCATCCCACATAAAGTGTGGCCTTTGTGCAGACCCCAGGTCCTCTCTTTTTCTAATATCTGGACAATAACTGATAGAATTTTCAGTTTCTGTGAAACCAGGATACTCATAGGGCCCTTTGTCTCTGATATCAGACCACCTTTTCCTATCAGTTAACAAGTCTCGGATTTTTGGTAGGTGATGCTTGCTCCGATTTGAAGATTTCTCGGCCGAGAAGGCATGGCACTCTTAGACTTGTTCTCTTCGAACACGTCTGGGTTCAATACAAACAGATCGTGCGGATTTTCTATGAAGGCCTTCCCTTTCTCTGTTGCAGAATAAGATCTCGATGCCTTTGAAAACCACTTCAAATTATAAATATTGAATGAAATCTTCACTAACCCCAAATGCACAAGTTGTCTAAGGTGTGTTGACCACCATTCCTTTTTAAGGGGGGCACCGTTCAGCATTAGGCCCTTCGAATAACTTTGTGAGGAATCTAAAAATTCTTGGATGTCAGAAGATGAAATCCAGCCCTGCTTGGACCCTCTCAGCCAGGCAATCACTTTGTCTTCACTGACGGATTTGACTACAGGAAGTTTACTAACCTCATCCAGTGCTTTTAAGAGAAGCACAGCACTTTGCCTGCAATTAAAATTTCTTGATGTGGATATGTCACAGCTTGAGCAGCATTCACCACTTGTGGCCTGTTCGAATATGTCACTTGATTCAAAATTTTCCAAGAGACTTTTTCTGAGGCATGTGCCTGCCTGAAGTCCATAAAGCCACTTCCAACATTTTTCATATTCTGTTTTCTTCCTTTCAAAAAAGGGTTAAGTGCGAGTTTTGCATTGCTTACTTAAATCGAAAGAAATTTCGCAGTTAATGAAAAAAAGTTAACTGCGAGATTTGTGTTTCTTCATATTCATTTGACATATTCGGAGAAATTTTGCAGTTAATGGAAAATGGTCAAGTGCGAGATTTGTATTCCTTTATATAAACCGAGAATAAATTCGCAGTTAATGAAAAATTGTTAACTGCGAGATTTGTCTACTTCACATAGACAGAGAGACATTTTGCAGTTAACAAAAATTGTTAACTGCAAGATTTCTGTTCCTTCATCTAAACAGAGAAGCATTTCGCGGTTAATGAACAATGGTTAACTGCGAGATTTGTGTTTCTTCATATTAACAGAGAGAAATTTTGCAGTTAACCAAAAAAGGTTAAATGCGAGAATGCATTCCTTAAAATAAATCGAGAGAATTTTGGCAGTTAATGAAAAGCGGTTAACTGCGAGATTTCTGTTCCTTCACATAAGAGAAACATTTCGCAGTTAACGAAAATGGTGAAACTGCGAGATTTCTGTTACTTCATATAACCAGAGAGAAATTTCGTAGTTAATGAAAAATAGTTAACTGAGAGATTTGTTTCTCAATATTTACACAGAGAAAATTCTGCAGTTAACGAAAATGGTTAACTGCGAGATTTGTGTTTCTTACTATAAACAGAGAGAAATTTCGCAGTTATATAACGACAAATGGTTCACTGCGATATCTGTGTTTCTTACTATAGACCGAGAGAAATTTTGCAGTTAACGAAAATGGTGAAACTGCGAGATTTCTGTTCCTTCATATAAACAGAGACAAATTTCGCAGTTGATGAAAAATGGTTAGCTGCGAGATTTGTGTTTCTTACTATAAAGAAAGAGAAATTTCGCAGTTAATGACAAATGGTTAACTGCTAGATTTGTATCAGTATATATATTTGCATAGTATTTTTTTACTAATTTTACTTTTCACCGAGATAATTAATTGCGAAAGTTTGTCGTCTATCTGTAGACATACTTAAATGCAAAATTTGCATTTATATCTACTCCCCACGACAGGCCTTCGCTCGAGTGAAATTTCATTTCCTTAAAACTCTGAAAAATAAAGAGATCCGATCAAACGGATTGTGGTTTTAGTATAGGTACATGAATGTCTTACAATACACAAGAAATGAGCTAAATCTGTGTCTCAAGCAAAATCGAACGGACCGCTCTTACAGAGACACTCTCTTAATTTGTTTCGGATAGGCTGGCTGGACTGGTTAGATCTGGACTGGCTGGACTGGTTTGATCTGGTCTGGCAAGACTGGTTTGATCTGGTCTGGCTGGACTGGTTTGATTTAGTCTGGCTGGACTGGTTTGATTTAGTCTGGCTAGAGTGGCTGGTGAGTTGCTGCGTACCCTATCTTTCTCAAAGCTAGACATGATATTTCATGTTTCAGTTTCAGGATTGATAGACAGCTCCATACATTATTTTCTGTGAATAAATCTTAACATATACTTGACAAACGGTATTATACTTTCCACTAATATGAATTCTTTGCATGTCACACGAAGATGAAAGTGCTAAGGAGCATAGTGAGGTACATAAAGCAAATAGCTTAATTTAACCATGTTACTGAAATGGGTTGATCTGGACTGGCTGGGCTGGGTTTCATCTGGATTGGTTGGACTGGATTTGATCTAGACTGGTTGGACTGGATTTGATCTGGATTGACTGGACTGGATTTGATCTGGACTGGTTGGACTGGATTTAAACTGGACTGACTGGACTGGATTTGATCTAGACTAGTTGGACTGGATTTGATCTGGACTGGTTGGACTGGATTTCAACTGGACTGACTGGACTGGATTTGATCTGGACTAGTTGGATTAGAATTGATCTGGACTGATTGCACTGGATTTGATCTGGACTGATTTGACTGACTAGACTTGGGTTGATTTTGACGTTTAATGTTACGTGAAAAACCATTTTATTTATAAAAATGAGTAAACGTCCTAGTAGAGCAGTAATTCCATCACTAAGGAAACATTAAATACATAAAATAAAGATCTGTGAAATAACAAACAGAGCATATGCACGTAAATTAGAAACTTAACACTACAGAGTTAAACAGACTATTTGCTGTGTACAGCGAGGGAGTATGGCAGGTAGAACCTCTTCTACTGTCATACTTCCTCTATGGATATTTTTCCTCTAGGATGAGGGAGTAACTTTTGGTGGAGGAGGAAAGACAGCTGGGGAGGACCTCTCTACCACCGTCGAGGACGTGATTGGAGGCGGTATGTGTTTTATGTTTTAATTTTGATGTTTAAAATCTAAGTTAAATAACCATAGCGTTTTCCATTATTTATCACTTGGACAGATATAAAATGCAAATTGAACTGGGCTACGGTAAAATCCCGTAAGTAAGAACCTGAAAGTTAAGAACCTGTTAGCCTGAAATTTGCCATTTATACCCCATATAACCAAGAACCTGTTTAGTCTAGAAAATGAGAAACAGGTAATTATTTTTTTAAAATCATGCTAGTGAAATGCAGCTGCAAAGCTGTGCAAGAATCCTGTTTGGAGAATTAGGAGCTTGGCATTGCTGTGGCAATAAAAGTGCTAATTTATTGATGTAATAAAAAATAAATTGTTGTATCGCATTTGAAATTGAAATATAGGCTGATTACCATCTTGTTTTGTATTTTTATTTATTTATTTATTTTTTTTACAGAAATAAGAACCTATTGAAGAACCAAAATAGCCTAAACTACCATTTAAATCAGAACCTGTTTAGGCCAACTCCAGAAACCATTATTCCTCGAGCTCGAATGGCCTCTGAGTGAATAGCCCATTAAGTCCAAGGGATTAGTTGGTCAAAAATATCCAGACAAGACAACTTTAGCTAGCTGCCGTTGTTTTAATTTTCAAAGCCAGGGCTAGTAGTCGCTCAACCAATCAGAACACAGCATTGATAATAATAAGACCACTAGTTGGATTTTACTAAAAGCTGATATTATTAACAGCTCTTTAGTGGCAAGGTGACGTGCACGTGTCAATTGACCCTGGGGTCAATTAGCGGTTGTTTCGGGCAAAATAACCTCAAAATAATCAATCTATTAATTTTTTTACAAGCGTTCACAAGAACACCAGACTAACTTTCAGATAATGTTGAAGTACTATATCTCATTGGGTAGTAAGCGGGATTTGGGGTGATTTGGAAAATTCCCCCACATAGAAAATTCGGTGTTAGTTTTAGCGGTAAATTGTTGTATTTATAAGCATTATGTAAATTACGTTTCAAAATTGTGCTCGTTCGTCGATATTTTATTCTCTAAATCTAAAAAATGTGCTGTTTAGAAATTGTTAATATCTGTTTTTTGAGATTTAAGTCGAAGATTGTCAATATATTCGCTCGTTTATGAAAGTCAGCTCATTTCTGTCGCTTGGCTATATTGCCGTGTTCGGCGGCTAATTTTAGGCCTGCAGACCGTTGAAATCGAAAATCTCAAATAATTCCCAAATTCGGCCGCATTTTGAAATTTAAACCTCAGCAGTGTTATAAATTCATTAAAACCACCTTATTACAGACTTAAAATGAGGGTAGGTTAGGTTTTGAGCTGTGGCCACGGTTTGCTCGATTTTTCTGTGCATTCGCTATGTCTTCGTAGCCGTCGCTGTCGTTGTTGCCCCCAGCGGTCAGTATAAAACATGGACTGCGGACTGCGGACCACGGACTGCGGACTGGGTATAAAATACGGACTAGGTATAAAACGCGGACTCCGGACTGAGTATAAAACACGGACTGGGTATAAAACGCGGACTACGGACTATGTAAATAAAAACAGCTTTAGAAAGGTAAAACTGAGAGAAATGGAAAGCGGACTAGCAAAAACAGTAGTCCCAGCTTTAACATTCCCTTGGCTGTTCACGTAGTCTATTCTTCCCACGGAGAAGGAAGGTTATGCCGGTACTCAAGGCAACTGAAATTTTACTCTGAATTTATGAAAAGAAGGAGTTAGAAGAGTAGAGATTTCAATTTGCAGTTTTAAACCAATAAGAAGCACCGAATTAAAAAAATGGTATTGGTGTTAGTCAGATCAGTAAAATTCTTATCGAATACCACAATTCCGTATGAGGACTGAATGAAGAACTCAGACGAGAAGGTCAATGTAGGGCATTCCGCGATGCACAAAAGCGGTATTTAGGGGGGAGGGCAAGGGGGGAGGGATTACTCACATACGTGAATAATAACCGCAATGAGTCATCCAACGTTATATTCCAAGCGATGATTATGATGACATGATTTACACCCTGCTCCTGATCCCCGGAAGGGGGTAGTACTGGGAATTCTTGGTGGGGGGTGGTGCCCGGTTCTCCGAATCCTGACCTTATTGCAGACCAAAAAATGTGATTTTCCACACCCATTTTCAGAACAGATCTCTAAAATCCATACCCATTTTCGGACCTGGCCTAATTTAGCCTGTTCCAGGTTCTCAGATAGTTGGGGAGACTCCCCAGTTTTTTCCCGTTTTATTTTCGTGTTCGCGCTTTCTCAATTCAGCGGACCCAACTATCTCGGAGCCTGGAACAGGTTAGGTATAATTAGGCAGAAATTATGTCATCATTACCAAGTTAGAGCGGAAACAAAACAAAAAATTCTCCAAATACATTTCAAATTCGCACATTTCTATTTCGTTTTTATTCATTTGGAATTGAAACGATAAATACGTCCATTCATATATGCTCCCGTAGTTCCCTCGAAAAACAAAATGGGCAAAGTGTTTTCAGACCAAAAAGGCCCAAAACCCCTACCCTTCCCTTACATAAGGGAGTACCCCCCTGATCCTGACCTCTTCATCATTGTTAGAGACCGAGACAAGGTCTAAAAATGGGTGAAGAAAATAGCATTTTGATCTGGCTCATGATTCAGAGAACCGGGCGACACACCTCCACCAAGAATTCATGGGAGTATTTATAACTTTAACTCACGTGTCTTGCTATTTAGCGATCTTTTGATCTTATTTTTCCTTACCTAGAACCAATTAGCACCGTTTTTACCAAAGTAGTCCGTAGCCTGTATTTTATACCCAGTCCGCAGTCCGCAGTCCGCGTTTTATACCTAGTCCGTGTTTTATACCCAGTCCATATTTTCCAGTCCGCGTTTTATACCTAGTCCGTATTTTATACTCAGTCCGCAGTCCGTAGTCCGCAGTCCGTAGTCCATGTTTTATACTGACCGTTGCCCCCAGTATTTTATCCGGTTTGTAACACGATCGCATGACGATTTGATACGTCTAGTTCATAGTCCATTCAACAGCAAACACAGAGGCGAGTCGTGCGATCGGCTGTAAAATTTTCGCTTCGCTTGCCATCGCAAATAACTCCTCTTCGCCCTGTAGCTATCATCAAATGTCATGATGATCCTGCTACCTTGTTTTTGGGGTAGAATATCAGTGTTAATAACCGTTGTATTCCTTGTTTCAAATGCTTCAGACCCTTGTGGGACTTACAAAAGTCTGGATAACCCGTATCGAAGCACTGGCTATGTGGCAAGAGAAGGGATTGATCCCCTGATTTGTGATTACAATCTACAAACTGGATGGTATCGCTTTGTTAACGAAGTAGGAGGAAAGATGCCGGAGACAAAAGTCGGCAGAGGCCACTGTGGAACAATTGCACCGATTTGGATGAGAGGTCAACATCCCTCGAATGCCGAAGGTACCGTAGACCGAACCGCTTGCGTTAACTTCAACAACCAGGACGGTGGATGCATACCAATTCCTATCAAAGTTAAGAACTGCACCGATTTTTTCGTCTACCGTCTAGTAGCACCATATGGTTGTAATATGGCTTATTGTGCAGGTATGCCCTAAAGTTCTGTTTCAACGGAAATGAAGTGTAGTGAGCGACATGTGTTAGTTCTATTCATTTCTGTTAACTGGATTGGCTAGAATTATCAGCAGTTTAATATTATTTAATCATAGACAGTCAGGCTACACCTTGGATAGGTCAATAAAAACAGCGGACAGGTATGTGAGCTGTATTGCGTTTCTGTTGCGGCAGACACCTCTTTCGTTTAAATGTCTTCCTGCGAATGCAAATCAGGTTTTGAAAGCTAACTGTTTTTGTCTTCGTTTCGTCTGTTTTTGTTTGCTTGCTTGGGCTTTTTTTAAAGTCAGATTGAGACCATTATTAACGACAGATGTGGATCTAAGATTTATCGCTTTAAGAAAAAGGAAATTGTTAAAATAATCGGGCATCGATGGTGCTTGCATTTATGCACCTTGACAGCAGTGAATGTTTTTGAGCTAAAATTGCCGTTTATCGTCGATGCAGAGTTACCGAAGTGATTTTAAGCTCTGGGGATGTGTGATCGAATTTCATTAAATGGAGGACAATTTTTTCCCGCAAAGTTCTCGATCAGTTGTATTTGCTTGAGTATTTTTTGTGTTGTGAGCTTCACAAGGGTTAAAGTTAACGATTCAACTGTTCATTCACTGATTCGCGGACTCTGAAAGAAATTGCCGCCCAATTTGCATGGAAGTACAACCCCGCGAAAGTAATCAGTAAAACAAGGAAAAAACAGTTATAACCGTGATTTGAATCAAGCAATGACAAAACTAATGGCGTAAACGTAACTTCGCTCAAAGATCAGAAGTTTTTTTTCTTCTTTTTTTTTTAACTGTCGACATTAGCGTCGTTATCATATTGTCTTTTTAACGTTCGCACGTCCTCCGAGCTAATTCAAACCGTCGTGTCAAAAGGAAATGCTGTGTAAGAGTAATTATTAAATAAGAAAAATTATAATAAGCTCCACAACAATATACAATGATGTTCACGACATTTGGTCATCTTAAAAAAAAATAACTTGACCCCAAACAACTTCTGGAGTCATATCTCGTTACCATAGCAACTGCTCATTACCGTGCTTGACCGAATTGTGTCTTAAGAGAAAAAAAAAAACAAAACAAAACAAAAAACAGAACAAACCAAAAACACAGAGAATTGGCAAAGATATCATAAAATACCTTTTATTTCTTTCTTTTTTTTTTCACACTATACTGTGCCTAAAGCAAATTCTAGTTAACTCTCAAAGGTAACAATGTAATATGACTGTTTCACATAAAATGACTGCTGATATAATCATCCATAGTTGCCATGGCACCAAGCGCACATTTATTATGTATTTCCACTCATAATATAGCGATGGTTAGATCGAAAGCTAGGCTCCTCTGACCACCGTACACTTCTATCCAAGTCTTCATTTTCTTTTTTCCTCCTTCTTCTCCTTTATTAGTGTATTCTACCTTACTATATATAATGTAAATATTTTATAAAAGTGTGAATAAAAATTGAATTGAATTGAATTGAATATAATGTTTCAGGTACTTTAAAGCCATGCCCGAGAGGCCAGAGTGGTTTATTCCCAAACTGCACAGGTAACAAAAATGTTTCTTATTCTTCCGTTGGGCCTAATGTTAAAGTTAGCAAATGATTTGTTGAATATCGCCAATATTTACTCCAGTGCCCGGTGTATAAAAATTTTAGTTTATTTTCAGCTTATTTTTCTTATTAGTTCTCCGCAGAACGGATTTTCCTTTTGATCAAGTTCCAGTTCCCACTGTTACGTACATTGATGACAACGAAATAGAGGTTACATTAAAGTGCAATTTTACAGTACCTCCTTGGGGCAATGTTTCCTTCGAGATTCAGTGGTTTGTCAACAATAAAGCTTCAAAACCTGCTGCTCAGTGCGATGATCCAGCTACAAGTCAATGTTCACATTTGGGACATCATGATTATCAACTTGGAAATTATGTAATTTCATTTCCTGTCTTTCTTTCTTATTATGCATAATTGCTTAAGTAGACTTTTAAAGTGTTTCGAATCTCAAAACAGGCCTATTTAAAACGTAAAGTAAAACGTGAAATCTTGCGTGTTCCCCAGCAGTCTCGGGATATGGGGGGATATTTACTCTAACAGATACTGCTGTTCATATACCCGTTTTCATCAGTCGAGTGGTATTTCTGTGTATTCTTGTACTGTTTTTAAATCAGTAGTTGAGCTGATTCCGTCTTCGCCCAACGTTTGAAATCTTTCACCATTGTCATCAGCGTTGCTCTGCAGAAACAGCTAAGCCATGTGGCCTTGACTTTTCTTCAAGAAACGTCGATTTGCTATTATCCTAGCCAGCTAACGCGGACATATTTCCCTAAAAGTAACGTCTGCGAACCCGAACCGCCAAACGAATTCTGTGACGTGGGACATTATCAGCCAATCACAGTTTAACTCTTAGAAACCAAGAACTAAAACGGTTAAGCCTACAGATAAAAAGTCAAGCATTTCTGACAGGTCACCTTTTCTGAGTCTTTGTAGCGTTAAATTTCAATTAGTTTGGCAGAAACTGGGTTACAACAGGCCTGGTCGGGCTGCTTCAAAGGCATGTTGGCTTACGTGATTCATCCTCGAAATACCAAAATCGTTCGTGCGTTTGCGCAAGATGTGTCTTATCGTATTACTAAAGGCGTATACTTTTATGGAAACGACGACTTGGCAACGACTTGTCAGCGTCGGCAGCTTAAACTAAACCCATTGCAAACTTAAATTAACATCTTTTGTCTGATGACCAATCAAACGCTTGCGTTGCTGGTACAACGTTCTCCGTGAACGCGAGCTGCAGTGATGTGTGGACAGTCCCTCTATTTTTCTCGCTTCCTCCCAAACCGCCCACCCTCCCCCCCGGCCACTAAGTAGTTTTGAAACATCATCTCGACGATCTCACGGTAAAATAGGGGACTGTGAACAGTCTAGTGGCGATCATTTTCTGTTATTCTGCTTGTGTCACGTACTATTTTAATTGACGGAGCAATGGCACAAATCTTATCCATAGCTTCAGATAATTGGTCAACAAAGAAAGCGGCCCTCAAAATCGCGGGAAGTCATACTTGTTGTCTGGAACATCCTGACCAAAAGGTTATTTGAAAAATCTTCTCAAAATCCTGGCAGCCAGTTCGCGACGCGTCGCGAGGATCGAGGAGTCACTCCAACTTTACTTTTATCATCTATTCCGATTGGTCAACAACAAAACAAAAGTTTTGCGTCACAGAAATCGTTTGGTGGCTCGAATTTTAGAGATATGTCTGTGTTCGCAGCCTACTATTACCCTATCATCATCTATTAGAGATCTTTAGATTTGGGGACGAGAACGAGTACGAACACGAACTTTAACTTTAACGTTTTTCAAAAGCTTCATTTTACTTTTTTTCACCAAACAAGCTAGTAGAGTTAAAATACTGAGGGAGGTTAAGCCCTCCCCCGATAGCAAAATGGTAAAACTTCTTACATTTGATAACTCCTCTCTGCCACTACGACATTTTCGCAAAACTCGTAGTAGAATGACGATTGCTATCACGTTTTCCCACCAAAATGAAGCAGGTTAACGCGTGAGCAATACTCAGTATTGAGGAAATTTCGTACTCGTACTCGCCCTCGTCTCAGAATCTAAAGCTCCCTATTATAACAAACCTCAGGCCAAAGCCAGCTTGTTAGGAACTAATTAACCAAAGGAAAGGGAATGAAAAAATATGTAAAATGAATAATACACACAATGCATCCTGTGGTTTTTTGAAAATGAACCTAGCAAAATATTTTCAGCCATTTCAATGGAAAACGACCAACAAACAATTTTTTTTTTTGCGTCCGATGAGCCCGAAAGATAAAGGAAAGCAAAACTAGAAAAAGCGAGCGGAAAGAAAGGAGGAGAAGAGCGAAAAGCAAAGGTTGCGCCCTTAGTTTAAATCATATTGGCTACTTTGCTTCTTTTTTGAACAAAACAAAAAATGCTTGACCCCATACATTCTTTGCACTATATTTTCAAGCCGTTCAATACCATATAATTGTTTCAATGAATATAGGGTGTTTCGGACCGCTATGTTAGGACGAGGATGGTGCTCCTAAACATTTAAATTTCAATATTCAGAAATGACCTTCTTACTCGATGAGGCACAACTAAGTCGTTTGTCCTTTTTTTACATAATATAATCACAGCAAGAATTACTTCGATGTGCGTGCACTATGCCGTTCTCTCGCTGAACAAAAGTCGTTTATTTCGCTGAATAAGTTGTCGTCCTACTGAACTGAAGATGATGATTATCAGTTACGAAAACATGTTTAATTAAAAGCTTCTTTTGACTTTTATAAATTTTTGGTCTTAATATCACGGTAAAAATCTCGAGAAATTCCACCAAAAGATCAAACAAACACAGGATGTTATATGTGTATACGTAATCCAGTCAGTTAGTTGTAATGTCAGAACAAGTTTTCTAAAAAGCATATTGCTTTGGACGTGGGTCATACACACGGAGATTAACTTTTATTCCTAGTATACCTCTATTTCCTATTCTAATCCAATCTATACCGTCCTATACTAATCTTAACCTAGCGTACCTATATTGATCAATATCGATTTCTAGATACTTACGGATACGTATTTTTGTATGTTGCTCTTATCTTTTAGTTAACTGACCGATGGTAGGCACACCCTTACTCCAATTTACCTCCAGTTGGTATCAAAATGCTAAATTTTACTTATTTTCAGATACAATGTAAAATTCGAGCAAAATACAATACTGATCCTAATAATAGTTGGACAGAAGCAAAATCAAGTGATCTATTTTATGCTGGAATTGAGGTCAGTAAACCGTCGCGTAGGCCACATTACTTAATTTAAAGGGTTCATTACAGAAAACTCCTTACAGATTACACTCGTGCATGCGTTGCATCCATAGAAAGTTAAAGAAACATAAAACGAAGTCGAGCAATGAAGTTATTTCAATTAACAGCAGACATTTTAAGCGCTAGTCACATCGTGAGAGATAAGCTTTAATGTGGGGGGATACATCGTCCTGCTATCGGGAAGGCGGCGATTACCATGCATGTGTTTAGCCTGCGTGGCAGACTTTCGAAAAGGGACCGGAAGGCGAAGGAGAATCGGCAGGCACGGGAAAAAGAGGAAAGCGAACACAAATCAGGGGCACCCAACGAGAATATAGTTCAAAACCACTTAAACATAGCATTTTTGAACGTATTTTAGTATTTAAACGGTAGATATAGGTATATTTTTATCCCGGCCCTATAAATTTTTCACCTTTTCGGATTTCCTAGCTGAAAGTCTTGTGATCCGACAATTATAAGGATCAAAACTTACGTTTTCGAAAATTTCAGCCAGAAAAAAAAGCTCCTAAACATTCTAGGTGACCTTTTTAGGGTAAAATCCATTAAAAATGGGCAATTATACCATTTTAGTTGGGGGGGGGGGGGGGGGGGGTCGAAAATCCTAGGAGAGAAAGGCAAGCAAGAAATTTAACAACAAATGTTCCGAAAATTCTAGATCTCATATCGTCTTCCGAACAGATATTTTCCAAAAATTGTCGCTGGGTGCCCCTGACAAATTCGATCCCTTCATCTTCCCTTTTTAATGCCTGTCACGCAGGTGATGTGTTTCGATTACACTTTCTATGTAAATTAACAGGATCAGGAAAAGATGATCTTAATTTTGTTTAGCGCTTCGTGTTAATTAAAATAGTTACGTGAAACCATAGACTCTCTTTAAAGAAACAGTATTTTTCTTTTGCCGGGAGCTAACTTTTATTCTAGAATTAGCCGTGAATTATACACTGGCCTTATGAAAATGAAATAAAAAGGAAAAGGCGTGCACTTAGAGCCACTAGAGAGTTAGGAAACATCACATTAGGATGCTTCTTAGATAAACATGACCGTAAATCTGTTTTCTAACACTTAGGTTCATCCGCACCATTTAAGTGTCCTTGAATGTAACGCAAGCTCTGACAATAGGATAAGATTAAGACCTACTCTCCCAATTCGGGGAAATCGTGACATCAAGGTCTCCTTTGGAACAAAGGATGATTGGGGAGCACTTCTAGCGAGCAAATGCAAAATAACATTGAAACGTGGGGAAAAACAAGAATGGACAAACATATCGATTCAAGCAGTGTGCGACAATACCAACAGAATTTACGGATTATCTTCCTTCACGTTCGCAGTGACTGACACACACGATTTTTGGCGTCTTGGTCACGAGACTAGTCCTGTGACGGTAAGTTTCACTTTTGGTCTTTGTAATGCTAAAATAACCTGACTAATAGTCCTAATGGATAAGAATGACAGAGTCTGAATATTGCTTTTGTGTTCTATAGGTGGAAAAAGTTGAGAATCCTGTAGGTAACTGCATCGCAACAGGAGACCCGCACTACACTACGTTTGATGGAAAGTATGTACCTTGGATTTTTTTGCTGTTTATTATTATCATAATTATATATGTATATATGTATATATATATATATATATATATATATATATATATATACACCCGTTTTCAAAAAGGTTTTCATGTAGAGAGATATATACATAGATATATACTTTTGTTTTCTTGCACGTGCGCCCGTGTGCATTTACACTTGTTATTGTCCAACTTGTGAAAAAAACCTGGTTCAACAATAATTTTTCTTTTCGTCAGGTTCTTTGTTCCAATTTGTCAATTAAAAAAATAATTCATCAATATTGTCTGCATTTCTCTTGATTTGCATTCTCTTGAAAATTAAATGAGGAATTCGGTCACTTGTAGGTCATATAATTGTTGTCGTTACAGGATAAGGGGAAAAACGCAGATGAAATGAAAAAAAAAAAGTGTTTTCGAAACCGCTGAGAAGGAAGATGTGACGGTGGATGTCCATGTTGGATATGTGGGAAGGAGCAACAATATTATGGCAGCTGATTAAAACGGACTAAGGTGTTGACAAGGTTCATGGAAGCAGACTTTATCATAACCATGATGAGCTGGTCATATATCTTAATGTCTCTCTTTTTTTCGTGTAAAATCACGGCCTGTAAGGCAACATCTCATTGAGGACAGAATAAACTCTTGGCCACAAATGCTTTCAAGTTAGTTTACAGTTTCTCTTAAGTACGCCCCTGGACAGCGCATTTTTTAATACACTCCATTTGGTCTACCAATTCGGTGACGCCGTATAACTTGCGGATCGGCTGCTTCGCGGGATGTTTTCCTCATTCCCAAAATCAGCTATATAATTCGCCATTGCAAATTTGTATCGCAGGGCGCATGTATTTTTCTAAAAAAAAAAAAGCTCAAAATGACATGTCAAATTGGAACAAAAAACCCGACGACGAAAAAATTTATCGTTGAACCGAGTTTTTCACAAGTTGGACAATAACAAGTGAAAAATGCACACGGGCGCACGTGCAAGAGAACAAAAGTATATATCTATCTATATATCTCTCTGTATGAAAACCTTTTTGAAAACGGGTGTATATATATATATATATATATATATTCGTTTTCTGAGTAGAACGTATTTCGTAGAGCGCTCGACTCAATTGATTGAGGAGCATCAGCTATAACTTCACAGAAGTTCAGGTTTCACGAGTAATCATCGTTTTATTGCTACAGAACTGTTTCGTATGGTGCAAGGACCACACTCATCAGGCAATTTTGACGACTGAATTGTTGGAATTGGAAGGCTGGCAGTTAAATGCGAAAATTTAAATGGTTGCTATGGTAGATGCGTTACATTCAGGTTATATGAAACTGTTGAGAGGGTTGCTAGGTAACAAAAACATTATTTCAGGGGGATTATCTGTCGTTATAAAAAATGTGATATAAGCGGCCTTTAAGCTACGTTACTCTAAAGTTTCCAAGTACATATCGATTTCTGTGGGGGCATGAACTTGCTAATTCGTTTCTTCTGTTGAGGCTACACAGTTCTTTTTTACAGATGATTATGAACTTTTCATTCAGGCAAAGACTACATTTTTTGTTAATGTTGCTGTAGGGTTTACATTTCTTAAGAATTTTCCATTTAAGTAATGGTCCGCGTAAGAACTAGGCAGGCAGAACGCAAAATCGATTAAAAGGTGTTAGCCTGCGTAGCTGGCGGTATTGTGTGGGTGCGAGATTAAAGTTTTGGCGGCGTAGCCGTGTTCCAAAAAAAGGGAGTAGGGACGAGGCGGTTGAAATACCGCCTGCCAGAAAACCCCGGTATTTTGAGTAGTCCGCACACCAGTGTGCGGGGAAACGGATTGGTCGAGGGCCATACATATGTCAATCATGTTAGATGAGCCTTCGCATATATTTCCCAATAGGAGCAGATGGCAAACTGAAAAAGACGTACATGTGAAGTGATTGTGATTTCCGCTTTAAAAAGAGCATAATTGATGACAAATTGCCGAAATGGCGTCTTTAAACTTCACAGCGCTGGAATTGTCTTTATTTAGCCGTAAGAAACAAAGGTCAAAGAAAATTAAAACACTATACAACTGCATCTGAGATCAAATCCTATCAGGAACACCTACAGAAGAATAAACCACCGGAAATGGTTACTCAGTATGCATGTAACAAACCAGCTTCATGACCTTTTAATGTTAAGCCTGATGTTGCAAGAAAAGATTTACTCAGTGAAAGTTTAGAATGATACATGCACTGTGTAGTGCTAGTAACCTTCGCGCGAGAGCCGAGAAAATAAAAAAACCTCCGTTCAAGCAAACTCACAAGGTCACGTTTCACATTATCACGAGCTTAGGAGTCGTGTTTAGCCTGTCAACGCTTATTTCTAAACTGTCTCGCGCGAAAATAATCGGAAGTTTCAAATTGCAGGTTTCTCTTTGACTGGCTGATTAATTGCGATCAGCTAAGGTGACAAAAGTGGGCGGCATTCGAAAAATCATGGTTCTCTGGCAGGCGGTATTTCTCGCGGCTTCGCCGCTCGTGACGGCTCCGCCGCCAAATCTCACTCGACTACTACACAATACCGCCAGCTACGCAGGCTAAAAAGGTGTTAACTTTTAATTTTTAATTTCAATTAAATGGTGGGTTCTGATTGGCTGAAATCCAAAAATCGACGAAAAAACCAAGAAAAACGTGACAAAAACAACCTTTTTTAGCTTTATTTCCCCCATTCTCCTGTCTTTTACCTCACGGCCAAGTTTAAGCATTGTTCTGTGCGCCAATCAAAAGTTAGAGCGGAAAACGTGCAACACGCGCGTGACCTTGTTGTGAACCATCTTGGATGCGATACTTGAGATGTGAGGAAATTTGTCTTTTGCCCAAAGAAATGTCGTCAATTTCATCGAAATCTACATATTTCTCTTTATCGATTGTTTATTGCTTTTATTCAATGTATTTTATCATCGGAGTGATCGTGAAATTCCTACTGCAGCAGCGTTTGCAGCTGTCCTCAACATGTCGTCGAGTGGCCATGTGGACAAGTAGGACCGAAGCAGTTGTTTATGTTGTCAGGAGGAGATCGCTTTGATTCAGTGATGATTCAGAGTAATTGTGGAGATTAGCTGGGCACAAAGAGTGGAAGCGACAGATTTGTTCTTTAAACAGAAATAAATTAAATTTCTTAAAGCGATGTGAAGCCGCCTGATTTGAGCTTATTGAGGTAAGCTGAACCCAATAAATTATCGCATCACCGCATGATGTGACTGTGTAGTTATTTTGTCCTTTTCGAAACTTCAGAATTTTGTGTATCTTTACTCTTCTATAATTCGATCTGTTTTCAATCTAGGCTGTTTCGTCGAGCTAAGTGCAACTTAAGACGAACGAATTGAAATTTGTGATTGTAATTTCGCAACAGTTGTAAGACGGCAGCCGCTTAGTTATCATATATAATACAAATGTAGCTCTCACTAGTTTTGAGTGTTACCCGGTACGAAAGATCATGCAAGTTTGACTGTAACTGTTTCCTTTACTTTTTCTTAGGATGAAAGTAGGTTTTGCGGAGATATTTAGACTAAAAATATATCTACCATGTAAGACTGTCAAGAGAACTTCTTCTGAAACCGAATTCTCCGAACATCCATGAATTTTTTTCTGTATGGACAATCGTCTTTTTATTCAAATGCGGGCCATTAGGATAACCCTCCGACATGATTTTATGAAATTGTTGTTCTTTATGGTGGCAAAATAAAACCGCGCGGCTTTGGCGCGTTCGCCATGTGAGCTTGGATTACTGCTGTTTCCGATCACAGTTTTGACATTTCCTTTGTGAAAACCGAAGTAGCTGTCTTTCAGAAGGTCACCGATTGATGTATTCCTGTGCCATTTTCATGTAATTTTATATCAGTTTAACTTTGCTCGCGTTTGGCGCATAGAAATCCTCTAAATTTTAGATATGTTATAGTTTTCAACATATCAGAGCAGTAGACAAAATAAAAAGTTGTTTGAATGACTCTTTTACTATCTTAATTCATTTCTAAAATTCAAATTTCGCGCTTTTCGCCCTATTGACCAATCAGAGCATTCAAATTTAATTTGATTAGAGAAATTAGCACCTAAAAAATAACTGCCGCTATTGCACTGGCCTATTGTTCTTTTGCGTAGTTCTTACACGGACCATTACTTAATCTGAAACGGTTTGTTTTCGTTTTGTAAGTTCCAAGCATATTTGGAGAGTTCTGTTTCGTTTCTTCTTTTCGAGTGTCGAAAGGATGTTTTGTGGTTCCTGTAACGTTCCTTAAAGTTTGTGGCTAGTCCAACGTAGGTTTCAGTAGCTGTCTCAGTAGTAACCGTGGCTTGATAGATGACGTTAGTTTGAAGGCATTTTCCTTCTAATGGGCAATCAGACTTTTTCCTACAATTGCAGGTGTTGGGTTGCGGTGTTGGGGCATTTGCATTGGAAAGAACGTGTTTGTTGTGTGACGATATGATGGATTTCATATTTGGCATACATGAGTAGCTTAGCTTGAGAGTGTATATATATAATGAAATGACGAAATTCAAATTGATCATCATCATCATCATATATATATATATATATTTTGGTATTTCTGGCTTTATAGCAACTGACAGATGGACGTAAATAACAATTTAATTTCTACGTTTATCCTTAGGTATTATAATTTTTACAGAGCTGGTGATTTTGTTCTCTACCGAAATAAAGATCGAGCCTTCGAGGTAGGTGTGACCATGACCTATATCATTATTTTAACTAGAAATACTTCTGTCGCAGAACCTCGTGAAGCTCGACGGAGGGTGGGCCAAAAAATGTGTGGGATAGTGTAGGGGGCATGAAGTGAATTATTCAGATGAGAAGAGGGGATCGAGATGTTGAAGACACAGGCCGTGAAATTGGAAAGCGAGTCTCGTTTTGAACTTATCTATCGGCCCCATGTTAGGAAATCCGGGAAATTAATTCGGATATTTTCGTTTGTGGAATCTGGAAATTTAGGGTTTGGAATCTGGAATACAGCTCAAGGAATCCGGAATCCCACTGACTATTGAAACCGATCCGAAATCCAAGTTCCACTGATAAAGAATCTGGAATCCAGTACCTGGAATCCGGGATCCAAGGTGTGGAATCCAGAATTACATGGGGCAATATCTATCATAATTGTCTCTAAACCTTGAAAATGGCCAACGAAATAAGAGGTTTCTGAGAGTCTTTACCTCTAGCATTGACTAAAAAATAATTTCTTTATCAGACTACTTTTTTCACGTGCTTGCTCATATATATTTTAAGAAACTAATCAATTGAGACTTCCCAATGTTCATGCCTTTATGGCACTAAAAACTCAAGCCATGTTTCGCTTGACATTCTCCGAAAAATGACGTCGACCTTTCTATAAACTTATAAAAGTGTAGACAATTGAACACTGTGGTTGATTTAATTTGTACAGTAGCGAAAAATCATTTTTTCCTTTTTTCAAAAAGATCCACACACGACTCTGGTTTTGTTGGGGCGTAACTTGCAACTGTGGTGTCGCCATAAGGGAACAACACGACGTCATCGTCCTAACCACTTGTACTCAAGATCTTCAATTGAAGTATGGGATGCCAATGAAAGTCTACATAACAAGCCAACGTCGACTAACAAGAGGAACCAAAATATTTGCTCGACACCCTGGAAGCTATAGCGAATACGAGGTAAAAAAAATGATCATGGACTTCAGTATTTTTCTTAAGCCAAGCCACAAACCTGTCCCCATATCCAAAACTATTTCAAAGCCAACTGCAAACCAGCAGATGAATACAATCATTGTCAACTTCCGGTGCAGCCCTCTCAGAGTCGGTACCCGTGACGCAAACTATTTTGTACTGTGCAGTGCACCAACTGCGCAAGCTTCGGTTACCCGAGCGAGGCCCGTCAACCGTCAATGTTTTTTTTTGCTTTTATATACCTTAACGCTACTGGGTTGGTATTGCTTAGTTTTTTGTGCCGTTACCCTTACAGAGACTACCCTTACAGAGACTACCCTTACAGGTGGATTTCCACTGTCGCATAATTTTTACGTACGTACGCGCGGTTTTCTGTAAGGACCAACTGAGGGTATGCAAGATAGAAAAATCTGATTTTCCCAAACTTTAGGCCTTAATGAACTGTCTCTAAAAATATAACTTTCGAGTCGTTCAGAGTTTTATTTATTTTTTTAGTGAATTTTTTAAATTTTGACCGTTAACGCCGGCTAAAATCACGCCGAATAATTCTTAAACAATCGTACAAAGACGTACTCAGAATAGGGTTGGTAAAGTCTCTGGGAATCAAGGTAAAAAGGACGCAGCAACAACGGACACCAGGGTACTACCTTGTATGGCCCATACGGGGATGTGCCGCTGGACCAGGGTATATACTCTTTTGCGAGTCTGTCCTTATCATAAACAGGATGAAATTTGTTTGTACTCCAAGTATACGAAACGGCAATGACTATAACGTGAATTTGCTCTATTGCAATTCATGGCAATTGCCAATAAACAAGACGGCGTGCATTTTCCCCTTGTCCTAAACAGGATATGTATTTTACTATTTTTCTGTCCTAGACGGGGTCACGGTTTCAAACCCTCAGCGGCTCACATATACCCTAGTATTGGTCGAGTAACCCGCGATGAACGGACCTACAAAGACAAATTTAACAAAACTTGCATGTTTGGACAGTCTGGGAGATATCCATTTCTGGATATATGATGACGCCACTGATAATTGCATCTTGGACCTTCAAAGAAAAATCAGTATTCGCAACGCTTTTGCGCCGCTGTTATTTTTGTTCCTTTCATTTAATAAATATGCTATGAGACCACGCGATATTCTTAAAGGAACATCAGAGGAACATGGGAAGCAATTAAGAAAGATGCGTGCGTCTCTGCAACGCAGAGAAAGATCCACGTAAAGTGAATTCAACGGTTGTGTTTTTGATGCATTCTGAGCGGTAATGTTTGAATTCTTGCAAATTTCAGGTATGTAATAATTTTTTCTAGTTTTGAAAAAATTACTCCGAGATACAAGAGTAAATTTGCTTGTTTTTTGTTCAAACAAATGCACGATACTTTAGTTGATATGCACAGCCTTTGAAAATCTGTGAAGTGGGTAATTTCGGCGCCATTAATGGTTGACTGTGTGAGCGTTTCGTGGATCGTATTCTAAACTGATACTTGGTTTCGTTTAATTTGGAATTGTTCTTGTTGCAACGCGTTGCAAATTTGTATTTGTTTTTAAATCCAAAATCCGTAGATTACTTACTTACACACAGCGTAAGGTTTTCAAAGGCCGTGCATATGAACTAAAGTATCGTGCATATCGATTTTGTTTGAACAAAAAACAAGCAAATTTACTCTTGTATCTCGGAGTAATTTTTTCAAAACTAAAAAAAATTATTACATACCTGAAATTTTCAAGAATTCAAAAATCACTCCAGTCAGAATGCATCAAAAACAAAACCGTTGAATTCACTTTCGGCAGATCTTTCTCTGCGTCGCAGAGACGCACGCCATCTTTCTTTTGCTTCACACGTTCCTCTGGTGTTCCTTTAAAAATATCGCGTGGTCTCATGGCATAAATGAAAGGAACCAAAATAATAGCGGCGCAAAAGCGTTGCGGATACTGATTTTTTACTTCGGCGGAGCGCGAAGTAAAGGATTCGCGACGCTCAGGAATGTATCAAAGTTGCAATTTTTTGACAAGATTGGGCAAGCAAAGTCTGTAGGTTTTCGGCTCTATTCGGCTATTTGACGAAGTGAGAGCCGAATTAGTTGGAGATATCTCGAGATCACTTCGTTTTTTTAATTATTCTTTAACTTTTTCGAAGAAGGAAGAATTACTATTTTGGCCTTCCCGGGGTTTGAACCGACTCACCTGTGTGACCCGTCAGATCAGAGGAGAATCTAAGTTGAGGCATTAGCCGATTGCGCTACTGCGACCCAAGGTAGTTTGGGAGATGAAAAATAGTTATGAAATGATGCACTAGTTTCGGGACAAGATTGGGCGTGCAAGTTCGTGACTTTTCAGCTTGTTTCAACTATTTCACGAAATGAGATCGGACTACTTCGTGATATCTTGAGATCGCTTCGAGTTTAGTCTTTAATTACTCGAGGAATAAATAGAGGATATTTCGTGGCCGCGCAGAGAAACGAAATTTCTCTTCGAGTGTTGAAAAACATTTCACGAGTGAGCCCTTCCTTTCGAACTGTTTTATGATGAATTTAAAGTTAAAAAATGCTGCCCAAAGACATTTTGTCTTTGTTGAGTGTTACGTAGTAAAATTGCTTTCATGCGTTGCGTGACTTTCTCGAACGTTCTCTACGTTTTTGGATTATCCAAGAATAATTAATTAGGGCATGTTTGCATTTCAGCATGAGTCAGCAGATATGCATCAGTTACTGAAATCATAAAATATGTCGAAAAGCTACTACTATTCGCCTGTTTAGTATTTTCTAGAACCTTATGTCAAAGGGTATACAAGTTCCAAGCGAGTTCTTTTGACGAACTAAGTTTTTTCCCACGAGCTGGACTGCTGTGTTTAGTCAAGTGTGACGAAGGTCGATTTTCAGGTTCTGTGTTTACAAGTTTGCGGAAGCCGTAAGATATCTGAAGTTCAAGTTTGTTATTATTGGTAGAGGCTGTTTAGTTTTACTCAAAGTTCAAGTCAATTTTGTGTTGGCGGATGCTGTGTTTTAAAGCTCTGTAAAGGCTATGTTCCTTTGGTGTTAAACTTCCTTGTGTTTATCCGACATCCCTGCGTGCTGATAGTCAGTGAATAATTATCCTCAAAACATTCGAACTCGTGACTTGGAGTTTTAGCCAATTCCATGCTCAACGTAATTGACTCCTTACCCATGCCTTACATATCTTTAATCAGTACATGAGACTGCTATGCTGTTTTTGAAGCCTGATGTGACTAAGGAAAATAGAGAATTGTTTTTTAGAAGGATTTGTATGGAGTCATCAGAGCAGAACTGGACTAATATCGCAGAGACAATTTGTCCTGAAATGCTAGTTTTTGGCAAGTAGGCCTCTTGGATGTTGCTCTTTTCAGAATATCCTGACAAATCCCATAACTTCACACCTTACTCTTACCATATTTGATTTCTTACTATTCCTCCGCATTTATAATTAATTAGTTCCACAACCACGACGCCGAAGTGTACGCTAGCTCCGTAGCGTCTTGTCTTTGAAGGTTCAAGATGCAGTTATCCGTGACGTCATCATATATCGGAATTCAGAAATGGATATCTCCCGGACTAGACTGTTCACAGTCCCTTATTTTTCCTTGAGATCGTCGAGATATAGGGCGTCTTACCATTAATGACGGCCATCTTGACTTTCAAATGTACCGAGGGGGCGGGCGTCGGAGATTATAGCTCTAGGGGGAGGCGGGCGAGAAAAATAGAAGGACTGTGATAACAGCACTGCAGCTCTCGTTCACGGAGCGCGTTGTACCAGCAACGCAGGCGTTTGATTGGTCGTAAGCCAATAGAAGTTAATTTGCGTTGACAACGGGTTGAGTTTAAGTTGCCGACACCAGGTCGTTGACAAGTCGTCGTTTCTATAATAGTATGGTGCCAAACACATAAAGGATTTTTCGTATTTTGCGGATGAATCACGTAAGCCAACATGCTTTTGAAGCAGCCCGGCCAGGGGAATGTTGTAACACAGCTCTGCCAAACGAAAAGAAATGTAACGCAACGCCTACGCAAAAAAGACGCATGTCAGAAATGCCCTGCTTTTTATCGGGATGTTTAACCGTTTTAATCTGTGGTGAAGCGAGCATGCTTAGCTTTTTGATTAGAAATATGTTTCACATGTGCATGTTTGCCGATTTTATCTGGAGGAATGTCCCAAAAATTGTATAAAATCACTGTTTGGAAAGGAGATATTTGTAAACACGCGAAATCGATGCTAAATGTGTCTGGCGTGTTTTTCATCGCCAGCGGAGTTTCTTAATTAATGAATGGTAAAAGCGTGAAATTCCTGTCACGCTTCCTGAACGCGAGCTCTAGTGATGTTACTACCCGTGTGAAAAACCTCAATGGAATTCCATGAATTCCATGGATTTCCATGGAAAATTCTCCATGCAATTCCATGGAGGATTAGGACATCAATTTCCATTGAATTCCATGGAAATTTCTCCATAGATTTCCATGGAAAATATTTGCATGGAGGATTAGGACATTTCCCATGGAATTCCATGGAAAACATTAGGACACCAATTTCCATGGAAATTTCTGCATCGACATTTTCCATGGAATTCCATGGAAAAGTTCCATGCAATTCCATAGAAACTACTCCTCTGATTATTCCATGGATCTCCAGGGAGTTTCATGGAATTCACAGGAATTACACATTTAAAATATCCAGTGAATCAAATGGAGTACATAACAGATTTTGGTCCACTGCAATTTATTTAATCAATAAAAGGACCGCATAAATCTCTTTTGAAAGATATCAATCAAAAGTTAACATGCTTTTGGTGGAAAATTTGACATACTATAGCTAAAACAAATTAATGTTTACTTGTGACTATATACATTGCAGTTTAGAATGCAACAATCATATTGAAGTAGCTTAAATGAAAAATTTAGATTTAATATAAAGCAAGGAATCTTGGCCTGGTGTTTAAGAAAAGTAACAGGCGAACAGATGCATAATTGAGAGAAAAAAATAAGCTAACACTTGAACGCATAAACCGTCACTATGTAAGACTTAAACATGGCTTTATTTAATGCGACGAAAAAGGGAAGTGCTACTTATTTCCTCGATCAGAACCATGATATTTAGTTATAGCAAAGTCCTACCTAATCCTTGGGAAAAACGGCGTCAGCCACAATTATAATTTATCAGTCTCTTGTACAGTTTTTACATAGCAGGCATAAAAATTCTAAATATGATATTTCATGTTATACATCGAAGCAGTCCATCGAAGTACAGTCTTCGATTTCTAACTCTGCCAGAATTAGTAACTATTCCGAAGGATTCCAAAGGCAATTTGCAGGAAAGACCACATTCATATCTGTATAAACAAAAAAGATGAAAACTACATATTAAACCGATAAACAAAACCCGAAAAGTCACCCTTCTAAATCTAGCAGAGACAATCGAGCGGACGAATTCAGTTGAGCAACCAAACACGAGTTGTGCACATATTAAGCTTACCTTCCTCCTTTAATGTGCGATCCAGCTGAGTCATTGTTCAATCGAAGTTGATTTGAAACAAGCCAAATGTAAGCAACCTAACAAGTGATACCGTAAAATTCCGAAAATAAGCCCCTCCATGTATAAGCCCCTCCAAATATAAGCCCCCCAAACCGGTAACGCAAAAAACCCTCCGTTAAATCGCCCCTCCTAATATAAGCCCTCCGGGGGCTTGTACTTGGAAAATTACCCTCAAATACAAAGTAAAACAAAGCAAAAGCGATAAATTTACTTTCAACTATAAGGCTAACCCAATCGATTTTGAAACGCAAATTTCCCTCCGTAGATAAGCCCCTCCGAATAAAAGCCCCTCCAAAAATAAGCCCCTCAAAAAGGGCTTTTGAAAAATATAAGCCCCGGGGCTTATTTTCGGAATTTTACGGTATTTTGCGCCGAAAATAACATCTTTTTCGGACGCATTCATTGCAAAGACAATCCGTTTACACAACACTGTGCTACTGCACTGAAGTCCGCCTAAAGATTCGAACCAAGAAAACTGATCTTCTACACATTTCTATTGGTTCAAAAGCCCCACGTGATCGCGTAAGTCACTAAGCGGGGAGGCCTGGACGCTAGTTCAAGCACCAAACATGGCGTCAAATCACGGCACGATCGTGAAGATGTCTGTCTTTAAAGGCTTTAAATTGTGGCCCCTTTCAGAGTTAATTGTACTATTCCGACGCTGTCGAAGAGTAAAGCAGTGAGAGGAAAATATTGCATTGTTCTCCCAGGTGAGAGAACCTTTGAAAAAAGGCAGCAGGCCTATTCATAGTCTGATGTACACAGCCGTTCTTAGTGTCGTCACGCAACGCTCCTCCCCACTAAAAACGGCTGTGTAGCAGACTAGCCTATCCACGGATGCGGCAAAAAAAACTCTAATATTGCTTGTGTAGGTTCGCCGAAATACTCCATGCAAAGCAATCTCATCAATCAGGTTGGACTCGAGTAATAGGGAAAATCTTAGCTCTCAACCAAAAACACTTCGATACCGACAAGAGTTATGTGCCTAGTGGGATCATTTTCTACCGGCTACGGGACCCGTACATCGTCTTGTATTTGCTATTCATACGGGATTCCGACTAAACTGATTAGGGCTATTAAAGCACT
This sequence comes from Porites rus, assembly GCA_964035705.1. NCBI lineage: Eukaryota > Metazoa > Cnidaria > Anthozoa > Scleractinia > Poritidae > Porites > Porites rus. The sequence continues at coordinate 23,840,254 of OZ037999.1, read as the reverse complement.
GACTCGAAACGGTTAAGGTTACGGTTGTTTTTATATGAGTAAAATCAAACTCCACCTAGCAGAGAGTTACTACTCCGTGGTAGAGTGGTTAGGTTACGAACTGTGGATTCTACGCGCCCCTGGATCGGTTCTCAATCTTGCCACATCGAATTTTTCTTCTTTTCAAAATTTGCCACTGAAATTTTTTCCTTAAAAATGGAACAGTGATTGAAGAGACTTACACTTTCATGGAAATTTGTTGATCAGAAATTTTTCAAGAGACTTGAAAATTTCATATAAATTTCAAGTAGAGACTTGATCCCGTATGTCATAGCAAATACACGTCGGTGTACGGGTCCTGTACGAATAGCAGCACTGTGTCAATGTAATGAAGCAACTGCATGTTGTTAATAACAGTGATCTTCTCATATTTTAAATGCAACACTGCTTTTAAAAGATAAATGGCAGACAGCCCTACTAAAAAACAATTTTCTATATTTATTTTTTTTAACTGGATCATTTTTTTATTAAGCACTCAAAACATTCCTCTTTATAGTTAGCAATAAAATTTCTTACACTGGGACTTTCAGCGTCGCCTGTCGGTGAACAACACTTTTGCATTGTCTGTGTAATTTAAACTTTGCTTTTAGAAAACTTCCAAATGTTTCCTATTTTTCTATCCAATAAAAAGTGCAGACTTGAACATGTGGTTAACGAGTTGATGAGTTGCTTGATTACTGAATTTCTGTGGATTTTCTCATACAAACTGCATGGTATTCTATCCAACTCCATGGACACGCTATGGCATTCCATGAAACTGCATCGGTACTTCAGGGAACCCCACGGCATTCCATGGAACTCTACAATATTCCCTGGAATTCCATGGACCTCCAAGGAAACTCCATGGAATTTCATGGCATTCCTTGGAACTCCATGGATACTCCATGGATACTCCATGGAAGTTCCGTGGAATTCCATGGATTTCCATAGATTTCCATGGATTCCCATGGATTTCTTCCCTCTATTTTTCTCGCTTCCTCCCAAACCGCGCCCTGCCCCCTAAGTAGTTTTGACACTCATGCAAGATGGCAGCCCCGTAACGCAATGCGCTCGATCTCGACGATATTACGGGAAAATAGGGGACTGTGAACAGTCTACCAGAGACTTTACCGAGCCCTATTCAGAGTACGTCTTTGTACGATTGTTTAAGAATTATCCTAACACTTAAGTATCTATTATAGAAACATTCCAATGTCTTTTTTCAGTATAGTGCAACGGTTTCCAATAAAACATAGGCACGTTAAACGTGCATGAGCTATTTTGAATGCTTCAGTGTAACTTAAATGCTTCGCTGTAACCTTACCAAGAGTGATGAATCTACCTCTTTCATCCTAAATGTAGATTGGGTTTTTGTGCGAAATTGCGTATTGCGGTACATAAATGAAAACGCGAAACGCTCAGCTGAGTCGAACCTCAAGCTATATATTCACTTTCCTCTGTCTTTCCCTGTTACATCTGGTGCAAGTTGAACAAAAAACCAAACGTTGATTAGAAGGAAAACTCTACGGTTTCCTCAGAGTTTCTTAAGCCAATATGTGACTCATCGAATACTGAATAGTTACGAAATACCAGGATTTTTATCATTGTGGTAGATGGTTGCATCATCATAATTCACGAGGTTTTCACGTGCGATTCTATTCAGTGAAACAGTCTTTAACTCCGACACTTTATTTCTTCATGTTTTAAAAGCTATTGCTTCTCAAAAGACAAGAGCCTTTTTTAAGGCACTGGATACAAAACGAAACAGGTCTTTATACGTCCAAGTTACTATTTATCATTGTGAAAAGCCAATTGCATGAGATGTACAGTCACACAGCTGGCACGTGAAAGTGTTGGACTTTGCCCCCTTTCGTCGTTCGTACGTGAGGGAATTCGAGTTATCACACAATAAACTAGTAAACAGAATTATAAAAATAACTCACGCACACCATTTGCATGTGAAGATGTTGGTCTTTGGCCCTTTCACAATTCGTACGTAAAAAAGAGGCAAATTGTTTTACTACAAAATTTTCTCAAACGATTTTAAGAAATCACCTCGGCTTTATTACAACATCTGCAATTAAATTATGTTTCATGCAACGTCAAGGTTGATAGCCTAACATTTATTAACTTCCAAGAAAATTATCAAACTGCCGAAATATATTTCTACTTATATCATGTTACTCCCTCAATATAACATTATCTAATTATTGTGTCAACTAGCTTCTTCCAATTTTATTCCCTAACGCTACTGTTTCTACTTAAGTTACGCATCTTTACTAAATAGAACGAAAAAGGTCGGTTGAACTTTGTAAGCGAGAGAATAATATTTTTAAAGCTTGTTTACAGGATTAACAACACTCGATACAGCTTTCAAAAAAATAAGCTGCCTTTTAAACTTCTTAAACCACATTTTATAGGGCGCATACTTTCGAATTAAAGTCTATATCTTAATATCAATTATTGCTTCATTGGAAGAGATTTGAAAATATATGATCCTTTATACTCTACCCAGATGTAGCAGGTGAAACAGAACTCATACTGACGTGTGTTGTACCGATAGCCGAATTAGGTCAGAAATGCCTCGAAGCAGCATCCACACTTAAATATAAACCCTTAAACAGCTGCATCACAGTTCACAGCGTTTGAATCATGAAGACATTTTATGTAATGCTTCCAAACACCTGTACCCGTAATAAAAGACGAAAAAATTGTGAAGGATCAAAATGGCGGTCTCAAAGTGCCCTTGTTCGACCTTTACTAATGCCATGTTTAAATAGATGCCAAGATCTCATTGGTTCCTAAGCATCAACTCATAGTACCAACATCCCAACATACAAAGCCACAAAGATACAAAGATACATAAGCTCGCACCACTGACAAATGAGCTATTTTTTCAAAATAGCTCAATAAAATGAGACGTGCAGTCCTGCAATACATTGGGGGTGCTGTGGCGTTTCATCAAGTCGATTGCTATTATGCAGATTGCCTTAGCGCGCGAGTTCAATGATCTCTTCGTACTTTACTAATGAGTGCTGTGGTTTCCATCCGGGAAAAGATCCGTAAGGTAAGAAATATTTCTTAAGCATTTGGTGAATTAACTTAATAACCTTGTAGTTGATCACCTATTTGTGTTGTAAAGCACAAAGACAATCAAATTATAATTCAGCGGTAAACAAACCGGAAACGCATAGTTTTTTTGATCACTCATTTGGTGTTCGATGTTGGTGTGCGATGTAAACAAGCCAACCACGCAAATTTTTTTTGGTGGTGCGAACGACTTCGTAGACGCTTAAAAATGACGCTGAAAAGAAAATTCTGCTGGCAGAGTTCATGCAAAGATATAGCTTGCGACTGTGCGGCAATTTTCGAAAAACGGCATATCTGTCGCGGCAAACACAATAGCCTTCAATACTGAGTAGTATTTTGCCTCATTGATTTCAGTCAGTATAAGGTGTTTCTTCCTTAACGGTCACCTCTCTACACGGGCCATTTTTGTTTTGCTTTGTTTTTTTTTCGGCGGACGGTCCATACATGACGTACATTCACTCTTCTTTAAACCTCTCTACTATGGCCACTTTCTTCGATGTCCCTAAGGTGGCCGTTGTAGAGAGTTTCAACTGTAATTTGATCAAATTGAAATAATTGGAAAATAAAGAAAAAATATCGCCTCAAAAACGGCGAGTTTTACTTAAAGAAAGAACGCATTACTTAAAGAGAAAGAACGCATTCACAAATTACTCTAACAATTTTACATTCAACGGAGTAGTGGCTTCATTGTTGAATCTCCTTTATCGCTTCCTTATTTTAAGTCCGCGGACTTCAGTTTTGGGAACGGACAATTTGTTAAAAGAAAGAGGCCTGGAAACAATAGAGTGAAGGGACCCCTGGTCAGCGGGCTTGTTCCTTTGCACATGCTCAATCAGGTTCGTTGATTTGGCGTCCATTTTGAAAGTGTCCAACGGTTTCAAACTTGCTTCTTTGAAAGTTTGGAGATCGTTCATATATTATGCTTCTTGATAGCATCACAGGACATCTTAAGATTGTTACAATTTATAATGGTACCATCAGCCTTTAGTAATCGATCACTTCTCAAGTGTGTAGCAACCCTTTCGGGACGAGATACTCAGTAAGAAATGGAGACAGAAACATCGTGTGAAGCGCAAGCATTAACACTGGAATGTTCACAACACAGACCAAGACTGTATTACACGTATTACTAAGGCTCTTCGATACTCAAGATCCCGCTGAAAAGAGCAGATAGTAAGGCAAGGTAAGTTGTCCTGGCTCGCCTTTTCTCTAACTTTTTAAGCTTAATTCCAACCTGTTTATGATGAGTTCGAATGACTGTCTCAAGTACTCAGTAACTAACATTTCAGTGAGCAATGAAACCAGCATTGACCGTTTAAAGTAAATTATAACTAAAAATGTGTATTTATTTGGCATAACCTTTCAATACTAAGCAAGCAAAGAGACCATGACGATGAAGGTGATAATGTAAAATCATGTAAGGTCTGAAGGAGTAGAATTTCCTTGTTTTGTACTGGAAAATAGGAGTTTGGTCATTGGTACTGGGAATTACTAAAAGAAAATAATGGAATTAAGAAAGGACATCTGTATAAAGTAAGCTTACATGGAATGTGATACAAACATTCTTATGAAAATTTTCACAGACTATAGAAGAACTAATAAACAGAATAGAAAAGTGTTAACAATTGTTGAATTTGCAAGTAGGCAAAGATAATCTACGTAGTCTGGTTCTATAGTTTCATGCGTCAGTCAATAACAAACCCAAGCTTCCCAATTCCCCCGGCAGTCATAGCGAACAAAACCTCTCTGCAATCCAGGTCATAAGTGGTGAATAATTTAACAGCGTGCATGTATGTTTTGAAGCAGGTACAAAAGTTTATGTTTGATTTTAAATTACCGTGGGTTTTAACTTAAGGTGATTCCCTAGTTTTGCACTGCGCATCTCTTACTGCGCATAACAAGATGACCGCCGTAAAAAAGAGCATGTGAAGTAATATTATTAAAATGGAGTTGACTGAAAAGAACCGCTATTGGAATTTTTGCTTGCTGTTGTTTCTTGCCGAGGTGAGACTCAATGTGTTGGGAATGTGCATAACGTAAGCAGTACGCGTGTTGCTGAGTTCGACCTCCTCTCGGAGAACCTCGATGGTGGATGTTTAACTTGTGCTTACTCACTTTGATTTTCATTTAAACACTTTCTTTATCACATTGTGTCCTAAATGTGATATCTCGATGTAAATTCTGTAAAAACGGATTTTTTAATACTTTCTTCCCCCTTTCACATACATTCTATTTTGAAACTCGCCCCAGTCCTCTCTCAAAAATCGGAGAAAATGTGTTTGGTGCGCACTTTCTGCAGCTGTACCGCAAAAACGAGTACGGTGACCCCCATTTTTTATTTCATGATTTTAATAAGGACAGTGCTTCCTTTCGTTGAGAAAAAAATTGGCACAAATCTATGTTCAGTTTTTTGGCAATTTTACTAAATTGTACAGATTGAGTCATCACGGGTCGAAAAGCGCGTGTCCATTTTAATTCTACTTTGGAGCGTAAAGTAAAAACAAGGGCATTAAAAGGCATTTTTCTGGTACGTAAGTGGATAAACAATACATTAAAGTCAAATTCTGTGTGATGTCACATGCATCATCGAAAAAATCTCTCCTTTTTGTCTAGTTTTGCGCTGCCCGCGGTTTTTGTAAAAGGGTCCTAAATAGCCGTATTTGTCAGCATTGTGACGTCAAAACGAGCACGGTGACCCCCACTTTTTATTACTTTTTTATCATCTTCTTGACTTGTTACATCAGTGTACCAAGTTTTAGCTAAAATCTATGTTAGGTTCTTTTACTATGGAATCACCTTAAATGAACAGAGAATGAATAGACATTTTCATGAGTCTTTCAATGCATAGCTAATGCAGACCATGATTGAATTAGAATGTATTTTCATGTAAGTGCCAACATAGTTGTTAACATCTTCACAGTTTCATACCTTCATCTGCAGTTCAAAGTATGATTCATTTCATATATTACCATTAATTTTAATCTTCATTGTGCACTGCTCCTATGAAATTATATTGTGGTTCTTGAGAGGATACAGTGCAGCACGTAGTCAGGAAATTGAATGCCTTACTTTTTGGGAAGCAAAGCACACAGTCATATTAGAAACCAGAAATTGTTCTATTTGCACCATAGTTGTATCGTCAGTAAATCTAGGTTTAAAGGAAAATAAAATTTAAAGAAACAAGTTGTGAAAGATAAGACTCTTAAGAGAGTCATAGCAGTCATGGCTGTTTTGGATTCTCTTGTCTACATACACCATTATTAATCTGCAAATACAACTGTCTCCCTTGTGAAATGTCCCTGGTGGCAAGGAAAGAAAATAGGCTGCTTTATTTACAGGGTGCACTGTACACTGTTATTAGGAGGCGTTGTTTTCAAGATTGAGGATAAGGGCTTTAAATAGCACAGTGGCTTCACTCCTGTTACATTAACTAGGAACCTTGAACGTTTCGTATTAAAAAGGAAAAAAAAATTATTAGGTAAAGTTTCAGGAAAATTTGAAACTTTTGGGAATAAGGAGGTTTCTATATTTTCCCTGAAAGTCTTTAGTGGAGCTCATGAGAAGGCTAGGAATGTTTATTGATTTGGAACTTTAGTCCGGGACTGGTAGTTCGGACATGTAAACCTTTGATATGACTTGTCTGTGGGACAAGCACATTTTTAATTAGAAAAATAAAGATAAGAAAAAGTTGCCTTAAATATTCCATTTAACTTTGCCATTCCACTGCCAGTTGCTCCATCCATTTGCTTTTTTATAAGCTCTGTTGTAGGTTTAATTCAAAAATAATATACAAGGGGAATAATGTGATTAAATAATGTGATTAAAAACATTAAATGCCCGTTGCAAGCTAAACTTTTTGGACAAGAACTCTAGGTTTCGGACAACCAAATTTAATGTATTGCTTGTGTGAAGGACAAGTGGATAGGAAAATTTCTCTCTTACCAGGGTGCAAAGAAGGTGATTTTTAAAGCTTGCCACTCGGGCAAGCTGAAGCTAGCATATACTAGCCCAAATGTCATTTCAACTAGCCCCCAAACCGTTTTGATGAGCAGAATTGATTTCACAGTTCTTCTTTAATTTGAATTCCTCAAAAAAACTTCACTTGCCCATCGGGCAAGTTAAGTTCAAAATTCACTAGCTCGATAGCAAAATCCACTAGCCCCAGGCTATCGGACACTACTTTCTTTGCGCACTGCTTACTCTCTAATAATAATAATAATAATGTACATCCAGTGGTTTTTCATAGCACTCTACAATAATATTAATGGATGATACTTTTATAAAAATGCATACATTAAAATAAAAAAAGATATACATTGTAAAACATTGAACTCTAATAATATAATAAACCATTGTTAATAAATTTAACACATATATGCTTCAGTCTCCCCAATTAGTAAGGCACTATGCCTGTGTTATGAGACATGAGACTTTAATAAAGTTCATTATTATTATTATTATTATTATTATTATTATTATTATTATTATTATTATTATTATTATTATTATTATTATAGGGTTTATTATATTATTATAGTTGATTTTCACTCAACTACAAGTAGGGTTCTAAATGTAAATATTATTGCCTTTTCAAATTTTTAGTCTTGGTTTGTGAAAAGAGGCATGTGGGGAACCCTGTGTCAAGTAAAATTGTGCTGATTGTAGTAATTTGGCCATAAGTGCAGGAAAAAATATTATTAATTAGTAATAGCGGGCGGTGTCCTCTGGCAACTTAGGGGGTGTTTACATGACACCGGGGCAACTTTTGCCCCGGAGCGAGTTCACTCCGGTTCCCTCTCATAGCTCTATATTTGTTTTCATGATACCACCATAAAATGTCATGCAGGCGCGAGTCACCCCAGCGTGAGTTCAGCCCAGTGACCGGGGTGAGAATTTCACTCTGGTACAAAATCTCACGGCAGTATCATGTAAACGCGAAACAACTACCCGTTTCGGCGTGAAATCGGTCTGCCGGTAGACTGGAATGGGTAGCGCACGCGTAATGTTTGCGATTTTGAATCACAATTGTATTTTATGAACATGAAGTGTACCTTCAAATAACGAGATATGAAATGACTCAGTCATAATGTAAACCCGATACAAAATCAAAAAGTCATCCTGGTATGAGACTCGCGCCGGTGTGAGTTTTCTCATGTAAACACCCCTTACTGTACATGTACTTGTGCCTTTAGTGCCCGATTAAGTGTATTATCACTAGCCTACAAATAATCTGTGTAGTTTACTCAAATAATACTTGCTTTCTATTTATTCAGCAGATCAGCCTGGTATGGGATGTTGGTGACAGAAAGTCCTCTCAAAGCAAACAAGATTAATACATGTTAATTACAAGCCTTAGTCTTGTAAAGTGGTTCCAGGGCTGTCACTAAGGGCTATAAACCAGACTTTAAATTGGCTACTTTGAGCCCAATACTTGGCTGTTTTGAGAGGAAACGAAACTGACCACATTTTCAATGTCCCGCTCACTAATTTCCCTTACCCTGCAACTTGCAATCTTAGTGACAGCCTTGTGCATCTAACTTTTACATCATCAGTTTATGAAAATGATTTGTTATTTGGATTTTGTTGTTAAATTTGACTGTAAACACTTCTGGGAGTGAAAGGGCTAAATCAAGAAACCATCAATGTTATACATGTATTAGGCTTTCAGTCTTTTTATTTCTTATCTAAAATTGTTTAAGCTTTTAATTTGAATTATGCTAAATTATACTAAATATTTTCATTTTGGAAGAGACCATTTTGACCCACCTTTACATTAATTTGTGTGTTAGAGTTGCTGTTTTTTATCAAAATTTAACTTCATCAGTTTTCTTGTACACCCTGTACCTTAATTATTTTAAACTATAAATCATCTTAATTTGGTATAATACTAAGTTAAGATGATTTTTTGGATATTTTGAGAAGACTGTTTTGACCCATTTGAGAAGTTTATGTACACTATATCTTCTTATTTAAACCTTAGGTGTTGGAAAAATTTTCGTTTTTTTAATTTTTAATGTAATGACAAAGATGCTAACACAGAAATAAATCATGTTATATTTAGAAAATTCAGTTTTAGAGTATCAGTGTGTTTTGTTTTTTAAAACCTTGTAAGATCACTCTTTACGGGACTAAAATTAAAGAATGCGATTCGTATTTTGCAGCTTTTGCAGTTACAACAATGTAGCATACCTGGCGATTTTCATGGGATTTGAAATGTAAAAATAAAGATAGGCAATTTGAAAATTGGTTATGGTAATGCAAAATTGGAAACGGAAAGGGACCCTATTTTTTAAACTACTATTCCTTTCCGTGTCCGCTTAACGCGTAAAAGGATTGTCTAAATAAGATCTTTACACCAATTTTACGCTTCAATTACGCTGGTTTAAGTCTCTACTTTAAAGCGTATTTACACCAACTTTACGTTAGCTTAAATCTCTTCTTTACGGCGTATTTACACCAACTTTACGCAGGGCTTAAACAGTCTCTTTACGATAGCTTAACGCATACGCGTAAAGGTAAGGTAAAGTTCGGCTTTACGTGGCTGAAATGTGTCGTAAAGTTACGTAAATGAGAGCTTTACGCTAGCTTTACGCCACCATTACGCTAACTTAAATTTGCCTTTTCGTGCTGTGCACTGCAAATTTGGTGCCTGTCCAAAGTGAGAACCCGTCCGGCTGGCCGACAAGGTGATTTTAGGAATTTGTTTTATCGTTTTCACTAAAAACCCATAATTATTACTCTGCATATCACATAGGACCAGATTTTTCTCTTTCTTCTCTTCACGAAAACGTTTTATAGTGTGGTCAAATGCTATAATTTGTTGTGCAAAGGAAGCGCGTGCTTTGATAGTCCTGGATATTGAATGAGTGCAATTTGTCTTGCAAAGTTGTGAAAAACTGCAGAATTATTAGCGTGTTTTTCTACCTCCCCCTCCCCTTCCGCTTTTTGCGCCTGCCACGCAGGCTACAGAATTATAGGTTTAAACAGGGCAAAAAAGAACAAATTCTGTCCGAGGTCTGTATGATAAAAAAGGGCCTCATAGTACTGTTTACTTGAGACGTGATGAGAAGAAGTATGTTTAAAAGGCTGGTTTACACGCCACCAGATTCGTCTCCAAGACTTACTTGTAAAGTAAACTTGTCGAAAACAAAAAATCCGGCCTGATTTTTTATTTTGGCCTCACTTTTAGACAGAGGAATGCAAAGTGTAAATTGGCTGCCAGCAAGGACTATCGTGGCGCGTGTGTTTCTTAAAATTATAATTCGGGGTTGTCCAGTTATCCATAGCCTCTCAAACGGAGCAATGTTGGAGAGACTGGTGAATGCAACATTATGTATGCAACAGCTAATGCAAATACAATACACGAAAAGCTCTATCCTACTGTGATCGAACATGATTGCTATTTTTGGGTGTGCAAATAAGACTATTAACTGGATGTAAAATTTGTTTCACTCTTGGACTGTCAAATTATTTTTCTCTAAAATCACTTAGCCTTTGCCTCAAAAGTCACATGAATGTGCCCTGATCTGTGGATTACAAGTTTATTGTTTGATTTAAATTATGAATTTATTAAAGGGAGCTTCGCTTCTAGTCCTAGATAAATCTATATATTAGCTCTGTTGGAGTTGTAGTTTTGCTACACAAAGCGTAAAAATACATCAACGCAACTCCCATGATAGCCTGCGCGCAGACGAAATTAAACTCTGGTTAACTCCGTCTGCGAAACAGCGTCGAAATCCTTGTTCTGGACTTCCAGCTGTGTACCCAGATTTGAGTACGCGCCACGATTGGCCAGTTAAAAAAGGCCTTTGTTTTGTTTGTCGTGATCGCCAATCAGGTTGAAGGGAAATTCGAAACGCACTTCCGGTAATTCGTTGAGTCCGTTGGGGGTCCAGAACAAGGATCTCTGCGCTGCTTCGCAGACGGTACTAATCAGAGTTTAGTTATCGTCTGCACGCAGGCTACTCCCATGGGGGGTACTCCGGAGTTCAAGTTCCGATTCAAGTGACAGGGATGATCGAAAGATTTTTTTTGGTAAAGGGGGGGGGGGGGGGGGGAAGGTGAATTTTCGGTTCCGAGATTTTTTTGGGCGGCTTGTATTTTTTTTTTTTTTCTGTGGACGGGCTGGGTGTATTCAAAAAATCGGAAGATTCGTGGTAGTACCTGCATATCCTGGCTGACTAGTTCTGCTAATTTTTTTTTTCCCTATTGTTTTTATTTTTCGTGTTATATCATTTTAATGCTTGGTAATTTGTTAAGGCTTGGACATTCGGCAAAATTTTTTTTTTTTTTTTGGGGGGGGGGGAGGGGGGGGGTTAATATTTGGTCCTGGGATTTTTTATTTGGTATTATTGGAAACCCTACGGATTTTTTTTTGTTTTTGATTTTTGCCCCCAATCAATCATCCCCGTCACTTGGAATCCGGAGTACCAACCCCCCCCCCCCCACCCCCCCGGATGCAACATGATCATTGATACAATGTGTGCAATCGGTACAATCGAGTTAGCGCTAACTAACTGAAACCTCGCGCTAACTCGAACCAAAATCGATTTTCTTTGGATTTCCTTCATACATTTACTGTAATTTTACCCTCGGTATCTCGAACCTCCCGCTACATCGAAGTAATTTTTGTTTCCTCTCAGATCATTTCTATATAAATTTAACTGGATAACACGAACCATGTTTTGGGCGCTTATAAAGCTGGAAAAAAAAAAGTGTGCTGGCGTCCGCAACATTGAATTTTGAATTTACCATTGACGTGTTATAGGCATATACCTTACTAGGGGAGCTCTCTCCTCCGCAGAGGCCTCTTTGTGTTGTGGGGGGGGGGGGGGAGATTATTGCTATTTTTATAGGGATACCCAGCGGGAGCCTCTGCGGAGGAGAGAGCTGGTGGAGGCTAATGTTGTTTGTCACAAATCTAACGTGAAACAGCTTTGCTTCTCAAAACAGTTAAACGCATGCTCTATTTACGCTACCGTATGTTTTGTTACGTTACGTTCTGAAGAATGTTCATTGTACTAATCTCGTACCCAGATCTCACTCTGTTTTACACAGATCTGGGTACGAGATTAAGTGAAAACTGGTTTTTCCCTTACTTCCGGCTATTTGCTTTGAGCTCCCGCCGATAACTCGAACTCTCGATAACTCGAACATTTTTCGATTTCCCTTGAAGGTTCGAGTTATCGCAATCTCGTCCCCTAGAGACCGTCGTTTCTTGGTCACGTGCTCTACAATCAAGCCGAGTGGCTCTGGGGACAAGAATGGAGTTATCGGGAGTCGACTGTCTTCCCATATACTTGCAAGTACCTACCGCAGCGGTTAAGGACACCGCTGACTTGTTGATTGAACACCGAAACCTCACCCTCCCTCTACGCCCGTGGAAAATTGTCTCCCCTTTAAATGAAGTGATAATGTTACCCCGTATTACAGTTTTGTGGGTCAAAGCGATGTACAAGGGTGCTTTTTTTAGGCCTTGAACTTAGCCAAAATACGGTTATTGTAATCACCATTGAAAGGTGCAAAATTAGAAAATTCATCAAATTTTCGTGATTACATTTTATTTGAATTTGACACCGCAAATATACTGAGGAAAGAAGATAGTTTTGTTTGCTTGGTTAATCCTTTTTAAAAAGGTGTCAAAGTATTAATGGGAGCTTCTGCAAAAGTACATATTTCGGCGTGATTTTAACAGGCGTTAAGGGTCAAAATTTAAAAAATTCACTAAAAACATAAATAAAACTCTGAACGACTCGAAAGTTATGTTTTTAGAAACAGTTCATAAAGGCCTTTTTTCTGGCAAAGTTTGGGAAAATCGGATTTTTCTATCTTGCATACCCTTAGTCGGTCCTTACAGAAAACTGCTCTTAAGTAAAATAGAGGCAATGTACAAAAGGCAGCTCAGACAAAGCCTCTGTTTTATTTCAGTGCGAAAATGTTATGTGTGTGGACACAACTAGCTACAACTAACTTTTCACGAACTTAATTTTTTCTGCAAAGGTTAGACTTCCTTCTGGCACAGTGGTAAAGATCAAGCGTTACTTCTGGGGAAATAATGTGGAAATGCAAGCCCCACAATCGGACAAAAGTAAAACAGAAGGCATGTGTGGAAATTTCGACGGCGACCCGAATAACGAATTCAAACATGGCGGGCCTGACGGAGATCAAAATACTGGAGACCAAAATAGCTTTGGGGAAAGCTGGAGGTGATACACTCGTCATTTAATCTTAGTAGGTGTATGCGTTGTGCTCGAAACTGTCCCACTATAAACTCGAAGCTAGGAATTTATCATTCGCTCGATGAGCTTTAATTAGTAAAATAGCTGGATATGTGCTTAGGCAACCTTTCATCCTGCGTTTCTCTTGTTTGTTATATCCACAAAATTATAGCTCGTGAAATTTTCCAGCCTTTGGTGAACAAAATAAAGGAACGGGACAACAATTCATATCAAACGAACCACCAGAAAAACCACAACGCTAGGCTATCCTTGATAGTTGTTGGGAGCAGTTTAGATGTTTATTTCAGAGGGGATTTACAGCAAATTCGTATCGTTAAAAGGACGCACTGAAATAGAAAAACCTTATAGTTTGTTTTGTTTTGTTTTTTTTTTTCATGAGAACAAAGTTATTTCAGACTACAATAAATTTCCAAATTCCATGTATACAACGTTTCAACGACAGCGGTTACATTTCGATTTCTACAAAGACTTGACAGAAAATTATCTTAGGCAGAGGTAAATTTTTTTGCATGAAATAACAAAATAACTGAACTAAGGCGTTCCCTCGGGGATATGCATGTACACTTTCCTTTGTCCGCTGTGTGCTATTTCGGACGATTTATAAACTGACGACTTTTTTTCACTGGTTGCCCGTACTTGGAAATTTAATCCCGTTATAGATCACAATTTGGTATACACGCTAGCGATAAAGTTCGGAAAGGAACAAAATGTCTTAACCTAACCATAATCCCTATAGATTCACTATTTTTTTCTTTTTGATCTTAGCGCATTAAAATGCGGCAAAACAGTTTAAAAGGTAAAGTGGGATCGCGGACCGTTTGGGTCAGACAAAAATCGCGGAGGATCAAGAAAAATAAAGTAGCATTAGCTACATCCTTGTTAAAATCAGTATTTCGGTCAGGTAAATAAAACTCAAAAGTAATTGTCAATACTTTTTTGACAGAGTTAATAGAACAAACAGTCTCTTTCACATCGTGCCGAACTGCACTGAAGAGGCGTGCAATACCGAGGAGCTTGACAAGGATCGCTGTCAATGCCAGAAGAAAAGCGGGAATCAGATATCTGTTACATGTAATCTTCCCCTTATGCAATTCAGTAGCATGGGAGAAAAAGGAGATGACATCACTGGGACAGTTGACCAAACTAGGAGAAAAAAAAGAGACCTTGTTTACAGCGATGACATAATTTACCTATACGATGATGAAGAACCGAAAAAAAATATTCGTCACGAACGCAGCAGACGTACAGTAAACACGAAAATGTCGCTTGAAAATGCCACTGAATATTGCCGGAACGCTATCCTGAACACAGCCGCAGCAAAAGTTTGTCTTGAAATTTCTGGAGTGAACGCCAGCAATGTTATTGAGGCGTGTGCTGCAGATCTACAGGTAAATAATAGGTTTAGCCAGGGCTAAAAGAAAAACTCGCGTAAATATACTCATAAACAAAAAAATCGTGTAATGCTAAACGGCGACGGCAACGAGAACAGCAATAAAGCAACAGATCTAATTACATGTAGGAAAAAACAATTTTCCCGAGAGTAGTTATAGTTAGATGCTTTCTACCTCACCACCCAATCTACTAAATACTACTTGAAAAAAATACATATATTCTACAGGGGTAACCTTAAAAATATATAAATATCTTCAAGGGATACCTCAAGGAATACAAGCCTGTTTCGTGATCGCTCACTCTTCAGGGGATTTAATGATAAGAATATTCAAAACCATCGGCTATATACTTTTAGATTACATCGTTGGGGAAAATTTAAATTTTATGTTTAGTTGTTACGTAGCAACGCTTTGTTTCTGTGGCGGCAAGAAGATACAAGCTCGTTACGTTTGTTAAGTGATGGTAGATCGGGACGACAGATAATTAAAAATTTCTCTTTGAGGCAAAGGTTACATCTTTTACTTGAACTGTTGTAGGATGAGCTATATGAAATGATACGCCATGAAATAGAATGTTCACTGTTGTTGTCTTTCAGGGACTAGACATGTTTACTGAGTTCCGTAGAGTTCCTGTGTTTTGTGTGACGAAATGACGCAGTGTGGTTTCTGTATCTAGTTTTGAAGGCGTTTTCTGTGAGTCCGATGTATGTTTCAGAAGTGTTATTGTCGTTACGTTTGACGGTTGCTTGGTAGATAATTGATGATTGAAGGCAGTTTCCGTTAAGAGGGCATGTGTTCTTTTGTCGGCAGTTGCATGATTTGTTGTCAACAGAGTTATCTGTGGATTTATCTCTGTGTTTGGGTGAATTCAGGATACGTTTGTTGTGGTTGTCGATAATTCGTTTCGTGTTATTCATGCAACTGTAGCTGATCTTGATAGTATTGCGGTTGAAGATTTTTCTGAGTTTGTTCTCTTTAGGGAAGTGTTTGTCTACGAGGGCGAGGAATCTATGACCGATGTCGGTGTTGGCGTTTTTGCTGAATGGGGGGTTGTACCAGAGGATGTTGTTGCGTTGTCTGTTTCTCCGTTTAGCAGTTGTAGAAGGTTCGTAGTGTAGAGTGTAGTGGTATCCGCTTTCGTCGAGTGCTTTTTGGTATGGGGGTGGGGGGGGGGGGGGTGGCCTGGTCGAATGATGCGTTGTCCGATGAAAGGGATGACAGCCGTCTGTTGATGCCGGCGGGTATGTTCTTTGTGGTCATCGGTGGGTGGTTGCTTTCACGATGGACGTACTGTAGCGTGGTGTTAGGCTTTGTGAAGGGCTGGTAGGTGCTGTTGTTGAGGTTAAAGGTGACGTCTAGGAAGTTAATGACCTGTTTATTGGCTTCAATTGTGATACGTAGCCCATTTTGGTTAAAGACACGGCATATTTCCTTCTTGATGTTTTCTGTGTCTCTCGGTGTGACATTAGAAATGGCTAGACCGTCGTCTCTGTAGAGCCCTATGTTGACATCGTTTGTGATGTTGTCGTAGGCAGGCCTACGACAACATCACAAACGACGAACGTAACATCATCATACATGCTAAGAACTCAATCCTAATACACAAGCAACAAGCATGGCAAAAGAAGGGCGACACAACATTTGACGTTACTATGGGCAGCTACAATGGCGAGAGCTAGTAGGAAGTTTCCTGCTTTCACAATTAAAAAACCTTGACGTCAGCATAGG
>OZ037999.1:23805565-23823589 GCA_964035705.1 Porites rus | reverse complement strand
CGTGCGCATTAAGTCTTTCTCATTCCACTGCCGCTAATAAAATTTAAAAATTTCCACAGTTGATCCATTGGTCTATTACAATTAAGCTTATTATGTTCTTTCGAGTACAGAAACGCTCGTGTTTGATTAAAGGTCATTGCTTCGCCGACGGAAATCCAAATCCGAAAGATTGGTGTGAGCTCTGCAATTCATCGGCCTCGCAGGATCTTTGGTCGAAACGAGTAGGTGAGTAATTTTTTATTATTTATTTATCTATCCCGCCTGACCGCTAGCTGGATTTGTTCTTCTTTGTCCCGAGTTTAAATCCTTGGCCACACTTTAAAATAACCGCCTGGTTCGCCTCCTTCCAGTTGGGATTCTTAAACTATTAATTTTGTTTTATTATCCCTGAAAAGAGGAGAGGATCATTAAAAAATAAATCACCTGATAAAATTAAGAACATTCTTGCAAGCTTACGTAAATGGCTTTTGCTGATATGATCCATTATTATATGGCTTAGTCTGTTTTCGCCATGCGATTGGTCAATTTGCGGTGCGTAAATTGCTATACGGACAAAAATTATTGAAGAAAATGCTCATCTCGTAGCTCTAAATCTCTTTACCTCGGAAAAAAGGTTTAAATAAAGTTATAAGACGCCTGTCAACCTTGAGGACTTGGATGTTGACTTTGGCCTTCAACATTTTAAACTGTGTTTATTTGTGAACGAAGGCGATGAAGAAACTAACTCGTAATCTTATCGAAGAGGATTCTAGTCAGTGTTTAAAAATTTTATCGCAATACACAGTTAAGAAGAGGAAAATCGACTGGCAGAGATTCGAGATGTTTTGCCTGAGAGAAATGAGTAATTCCTTCGACAAATATGATAACAAACATACTTGCACCCGATCATCTTCACAAGCTTCTTTGCCATTTGCAGTGTTTTTTTCAAAGACCAACGAAAGAAAGATAGAAGCAAGTTCGAGCCAGACACAATGTCCAGTTTTCAAAAGACTCAGCGTCACACTAACGATTCAATACTTACAGTGCTCTTAGGTTTGACCGAATATACTTTAAAATATGTCTGTGAACCCTGAGGACTAGGATGTGGACTTTGCCTTCCCAAATTTTATCCTACACCGTAATTTTTAGGGAGTTATTCCAACTCCAAAAATGGAGTAAAAATTTTAGGTACAGGACAACCCCTTTTTTGGGGTTATTTTAGCTCCTAATTTAACTCAGAATTTGGGGTCATTTTTACTCCTGCAAAAGAGTTATTTTTACTCCTTTTGGGGTTAAAATAACTCCCCAAAAAATAACTCCACTGTAAGGAGTTAAATTAGCCCCACTAGAGGAGTTATTATAACTCCTTGAATATTACTGTGTAGCTTTGTTTTAGTGAGAACGAAGCTGATTTAGAAACTGAATCGTAACCTTACCGAGGAAGAGAATTCTAGTCAGTGTTTGAATATTTTAACAAAGATCACAACTGAAAACGAGAATGAACTGGCAGGAAGAGAGGTTTTCCCAAAAACAACTAACGAGGGAATCCTTCGACAATGACAACAAACTTACCTTGAAAAGCTTCTTTGCCTTTTGCAGTGTTTTTTTTTTACAAGGACAAACGGAGGAAAGATGGATTGAAACGACTTCTAGACAGACACAGTGTTCGGTTTCCAAAATACTCCAGCGTTACATTAAAGAGCTAAAACTTACAGTGCTTTTAGTGAATGAACTTTTTCAACATGGCGAATTTGTTTTTACTTCCTCGGAAAGTCTCTGTTATGTCCTATTATAAAAAAAAACAGGATAGTACGCGCGCTCTGATTGGCCGAGAGGAGTGTTTGCACGAGAGTATGTAAACATGGTTGTGGCGTCACGGTTGTTTGGCTTTTCACGCGCTAATCACGCAAGCACGAATTTGAAAATGGTTTCGAGTTAAAAACTCGACAAGTTTACTTTATTTACCCATTCCTTCGTCGGCTGTAACTTGGAAAATCGTTACAAAGAAGGTGTGTCAATTTTCTTCGCTTAAGCTGAAAGCATCTTTTTGCAAAACAAGAACTGATTACGCGTGCAAGACTTCGTGGACAAGACTTTGCGACTGGTAAGAATTTCTCTAAGCTGAGCTAAGAGCTTAGCACTCGGGCCATAAATCGATGGAAAAAAACTCGATCCGTAATTCACAGTACGGACCGAAAACTCGGCTAATAAGAGGTATCTATCTACGTCAGTTGCATCGTTTATTTTATATTTCTGAGGTTAAAAATTCAATGTAAATACTTTTAAAGCAAAATGAATATGACATGCGGTTTCTTGCATTGCAGTCAATTATCCTCCAAATATTACAACACCTAACCAAAGATATGCTCTTCTTGGTGAAGACCTTCAACTTCAGTTGGAGGGGGAAGATCCCGAGGAAAGGCCATTCGTAATATCAATGATGAGTGGAAGTCCTCCCGGCGCAAAATTAACTAACCAAGGTGTTCTTCAATGGAGGCCTCAGTCAACGGTAAAAGAAAAATTCTATTTCAAAGCCACCGATGAATGTAACGCTTCGTCCACATTTGAAATGTCCGTAGAAATTTTAACCTGTCCATGTACAGACAAAGGAGTGTGCCTGCCAGATCCGAATCATCCACGAGGCTCAGGCATGTACTACTGTAAATGTCAGCCTGGTTACGATGGTCAAAGATGCGAGAGGGAAATCGATGAGTGCCTGTCGAATCCTTGTGTCAACGGTAAGTTTAAACTTTCAGCGTGTTATTCAATCCCACTAAAGTTCCATTCTTTCAGAACAACAGCAAATTACCATTTTATTGGTACCCAGAAAAGTTGAAATAGAAATCATTAGAGAAATTTCATTTTGATTGAAATTTAAACCAGTCATAGACACAAAGTACTATTTACCGATATCTCTTGACAAAGTCCCATTTTTGACGCAAAACTGAGACATAAAAAGAAGTAAACAAATAAACAATTTACGTTTTTCAGTGTACACCTCAGCAATGTGACTCTTTTAACGTACAATTTCTGTGCCTGAATCCACGAGGCTGAGAAAGGAAGTTACCAATCATTGAAATTAGTCTTTTCCATATAAAATTGTCAAGACAAATTTTACCAATTTCAGCACGAATCAGGTGTATAATCATGCAGTGTAAACTGAAAAGAAGCAATTCCCATGTCTTGTTACACATGGCTACAATTATTGCTTTGATCATCCAATTAAAATTACTATATAAGACCCAAATACGACTACAAACTGATTGCGAGTACTTGAGAGATCATTAAAAGCTTCTCAGATAGTCGTACTTTTTTATTTACCTTCTTTAGGTACTTGCATTGACATGGTTAATAATTACAGCTGCCAGTTTCAACCTGGTTACACTGGCTACAATTGCAGTTTTGAGATCGACGAGTGTCAGTCCTCTCCTTGCATCAATGGTAATAATACTGATGCTATAATAAATAATCCACTTGCTAACAAAACCGGCTAAAATCCATCCCCCGGCCACGAACAAGTGACATGCATGTGCAATTTCGTTTAGCATTCATAAACTACAAGCAAATGTATATGCTCATGACAACAGGAAATGTCACAAATGATCATCTACAGTGTACCTTGGACTTACAAGCAAATTACAATTGAACTAAGGTACAATTATAAAACTATGCCCGTTGCAAGACTGTGAATGGCGAGGGTAATTCCGAGTTTCGGGAGCCAATCAAAACGCGCAAAAATTGCTATTCACTTATTTGCCCAAAACTTCTATATTAGGACCCGCATGGGGCACTACGAAGTTAGACACGATCTTATACTTCACCGAAATTTTACATTCATTCAGACATTGAGAACAGATAATACCGGTATATAAAAACAAAAAAGTCAAGAGAAGGAAAGAGACCTTTTAAGAACACGTTTTTTTCGCAATTCCTCTCGTGAGGGGCTTATTTACTATCGCAAAGGCAATTGAAAACTCAGGAAGATCGCTATCAACAACTTTTAAAGAAAGAAAAACTTAATGCTATATTTACACTAGTCCTAGAAAGGATCTAGCACTACACAAACATTTTGATGGCAAGCTTTTTCAATTTTAGGTTCTTGTACGGACATGCTTAATGCTTTTGTCTGTACCTGCCAATCGGGTTTTACTGGCCTCCGCTGCGAAGTCAACATTAATGATTGTCCTTCATCCGGCTGTGGAAATGGTGAGTTCGTTTTTAACAAGTAGTTGCAATTTATCCTAAACCTAATTTAGAGAACCCTATACCATTTAGATCTTCTGACCAGGCCAATCAAAAGCAAATATCTATGAGATCAAGAGCTAACTCTATCGCATAACGTCGTGTTACAGAGAATTTAACCGGGAAAGTAAAGGAAACAATGTAAATAAAGCAACAACAACATCAACTTACAGTAATAATAATCAGTTAGAATAAATTAAAATCAATTCAAATTCATTATTCCTACCTCATTTTTCATTTGCGGAGTTTGAAATTGACATTGACACAGTTCCAAGGCGTAATATCATGATATGTATAGGATACCGCAACGTCACAGAAATAATATGAAATTACTAGGGCCGGACAAGACTTTAATACTTCACATTCTTTGTTTTCATCGAAGTCGAGAACAGTGTCACTTAACTGAGATAATTTCAAAGTTAAAACTTGTAATACAGGATTTGTTTAATGTTTGTTTGTTTGTCTTTTCTTTATTTTCCTCATAACGGATGTAAAACAGCTTAGATACTTAATTTGTAAAAAGGTGAAAAGTAGACTGAGGTTCCAGTGACCCTTGTAATAAATATTTACACCGTAAATTAGAAAGATCTGTTTTAGTTCTAAAAATGGGTCCGTTTCGGTGGGTAAAATACAGTCCTATTTTTTAGTCTAATTTGGTTCCCTTAAATCAGGGCCAATACAGTCCAATTACCTAGAGCTGATTTGGACCCAACGGCTGGGCCCCAGCGCGGGCTGGAATAGCCTTTTGATTGAGCTGCTGGGGCTTGAATATTGCTCAAATGGCTCCAGAAGGGGCTGAATCAGACTTTGGCCTGCAGGGCTGAATTGGCCCTTTAGGGCTGAGACAGATCTTTTTAATTTTTAGTGTAGACGTGAAAAATGACACGAGATAAAGGGTTTATCTTGGTAATTATAAAATGTCAAAAAATTACTTTGATTTCCTCGCTCATCTTAACCTCAGTTTATAATCTATCTCTGTATAAAACTTACTGCTTGTGCTCGACAACTAATATAGTGTACAATTAATTTTTGTGAAGTAAAACTGACGAAAAAAAGCTAAACATAAAGATTCCTTAAATTTCAGGAACATGCATAGATCTCATAGAAAACTACACCTGTCAATGTAACGTTGGATTCGCTGGTGAAAGCTGTAACATCGTTATCCGAAATTGCAGCAACGATTCTTGTTTTCATGGGGTTCGCTGCATCCAACTCGAGAACACAATTGCTTGCGGTCCATGTCCGACTGGATATACTGGCGACGGAAAAAACTGCAAAGGTACTGTGAATCTTCTTTTTTTAGCACTCAACGACTGTTTTCTGTAAAATATCTGTTCGGAGAAGCAAATATTGCCTAGAATTTTCTATGAGTTGAGGACGGCTAAAAATTCTAAGTGACAGTTCCATTCATGTACAATTTTCGAAGCTTTGCCAATAAATCCGCTCCGATTTTCTGAAGTTTTATTTTTCACATTTTAGTCCCCAGGTTAGGCTATTTTGGTAGTAAAAAGGAAACCTAAAATTTTCGGATTCAAAAATGCGATGAAGAGAGAAATTAAAAAAATTCTTATTTTCGTAAAACGTTAAATTGAATCTAAAATTTTCGGGAAAGTACTACTAGAGCCCTAATAATTTCGAACAGACTCAATTTCTCCCAAGATGACCGAACAGATACAAATTTTATATCGCCTCTTAGAATGCATTTCTAGAGATCTAAAAGTACCCTTGATAGCCTAAAAAGTGTTTTCAATGTATGTTGGAGGGAACCGTCGTTGGGTGCCCCTGATATAACAACCATGACCAAAGTTTCCCCAAAAAGGAAAAAAATGTTTTGTTGCTTATCCCAGATATAGATCACTGCATAAATGCCACTTGCAAAAACGGAGGCTCCTGCGTAGACGGATTGAGAAATTACAGCTGTATTTGCTCGGCTGGATTCATGGGGGATCGGTGCGAAACTGGTATTTTAGATTTTATATCATTCTAAACTTGCATTAACAAATCTAATGTGATCGTCTAAGGCAATTTTTAAACCAATCAAAATTTACATTAAAGTTCAGATTAATCTCCATTTGTAGAAAAAAAAAGTATTGTCATCCTGTGCCTGCTTTCCGACGGAGAAATTACCAATGAAACTTATGATGGTAAATTAATAATATATCATGCGCCTTGGTCGTTCTTGTTAAAAGTGAACTCTTCGAGAAACAGTTCGTGCTGCTCTTGGTACCATCTCTGGCCAAAAAAATTAAATGGAGCTATGTCACGAGGATATCGGTAATTTCGGTCAATTCTTTAGTGACTTCAACCATTCTCAAATACTCCTGTAGAGTTACGAAGAAAATATCAGACAAATTCCATCTGGAATCACCAACCATATTAATTTTACTGGTGATTTTTGCAGGCATGCATATAGCATTTTAATGCTTTTTCAAGTTTCATGCAATCCATAACCATCCCTCCCATTCATTGCAACAGACAACAGGAAACAGTTTTAATGCCTAATTATAATCTTAAATAACAAAACTGGAGCATTATTTTTGGAATTAATTTAAAGCGAAGACAAGTTTTAGCTTTTTAAAAAGAGAACAGCACACAGCCCCTTTAAAGGATAAGCGAACCATATTAGCAGCGTAGCAAAAAGGATCAGTATTCTAGATTTTGCCTAGTCCCTGTACGACGTCTTTCCAGGCCCTCTCGGTCAATGCATTTCGGTGACGTATCCGAGACGAACGGCCGGGAGACGCCTAGACAATCTCGGAGTGCGCATGCGTGAGCAGTTTTGCATTTTTGAAAAGTTCACACGGTCAAATCTATAAATAACTATGCGCGTGAATATCCTTCGCTTCAAGATCGGCACTATTGACACTATTGTAAAAATAACTAACCTGGTTTCTGTTATTAAAGAACAAAAATATTACTTTGAATCGGAAAGAATACTACTGTAACGTGCAAGTAATTTCTCTTTTAGTTCATTTTCAAATGAACCATTAATTAAAAATGATATTTCTTTATTGATAACAAGACTTGAAACAGTAGTTTGTTGACATTCTACCAAATTTAGAGACCAAATTCAACAGCCTGTCCGATAAGTTTGATAAACTTCCAAATCCAAAAATTAAATTACATAAAATATTTCGAAGTGAAATGATGGCGAGAAACTGTTATAGGAGCAAGCGAAAACAGAGAAACGAAAGATAGCTTTTCTATCGAAGAATAAATATAAACTTATTTCTTAAGCTTACCTTCCGATTCTTGATCAAATAATTTTTTTGCGACGCTGTTTTGCTTAGCCTACAAATAGTTTTTGAGATGAGATAAAGTTCAAATTAGTTTAATGAAATAAATGAATAACAAAGGCCAAAGGACTTTCAACAATGAAGACGTACATAGAATAAAAATGCTCCGTACTCTCCGTGGCTGCTGGACATCTTTCACCATCGCGGAAAAGTTATTGACAGCTCGCCCGCTTTCAAAAGCTCCGCCCCAAGTGAGAAAAAATGTCTCACTTCTCCGAGTTTGTCTAGGCCTCAAAAACTTTCTCGGACCACGTGACCCGAAACGCATCGGCCGCGCATAATAATGAGGCCTAGGGACTAGGCAATCCTAGATTGTGGTCCGGATAGCACTCCATAAAGTTATTTTCTGCTAAAGACAAATCATCATCATTACGTTACCATAGCCTGCGTAGCAAGCGTTGCCGTGTAGTTTCGGAGCAAAGAAGTACCTAGGAACGACAAGGAGCGGGATTTTTGATTCTGGCCCATTTTTCGCGCAGTCTTTGACTCTTGTTCCTCGTTCTTTGCTCCGAAACCGCATGGAAACGATTGCCACGCAGGCTATCATTATCTTTGTCATCTTCATAATCGCCATCACATAGCGGTATATGGTCATCACCTACATTAACCTGAGATCAGGCTCAATATTCGTTTCGCTTTGTAAATAACATTCCGGCAGGCAAGGCGAAACGAAAAGAGTGCAAAAACTTGTGAGAGTTTGTATCAGCCATAATTTTTAGCGGTGGCTGTTAGAGAGAATGTATGAGAACCGCTAAAATTGGGCCTGATCTCAGGTTACACCTACATCTTATTGCTGGCCAGGGCTAATTAGAACAAAAAAAAATGAATAAAAATAACTTTCTTTTTCTTGAATAAGGTTTAAGTTCTTATTTAAAAAATGCTTATTTTCTAGATATTGATGACTGTCTGAATCACACATGTGCTAATGGTGGATTGTGTGTGGATGGTGTGAATGGCTATTCGTGTAATTGCTCTACGGGTTACACTGGAGAACGCTGTTTGACTGGTAGGTAAACGTTTTGACCAGTATCTTGTTGGTCCCACAGGTTGCTCTTTTATGGAAATCTATTTTTAAGCATATATTTCCTAATTGATAGAAATACTAATTTTCTAGACATTGATGATTGTGTGAATCACACTTGTGGTAATGGTGGATCGTGTGTGGATGCTGTCAATAGCTATTCGTGTAACTGCTCTGCGGGTTACACTGGAGAACGCTGTTTAACTGGTAGGTAGACGTTTTGACTCTATCTTGTTGGTACCAGGGGGTACTCTTTCAAAGAAATTTATATATTATTCAATTAACGTGTTTTCATATATTTCCTAATTGACACAATACTAATTTTCTACACATAGATGATTGTGCGAATCACACTTGTGCTAACGGCGGATTGTGCGTGGATGGTGTCAGTAGCTATTCGTGTAATTGCTCTGCGGGTTACACTGGAGAACGCTGTTTGATTGGTAGGTCGAAATTTTGACTGCTATCTTTTTTTAAAAAAAAAAACATTTATTGGTTACAGCACTTCTAGTAACAATACTTACATTTACATGGAGGAAAAATAAAAATAAAAAACGTACAAGAGATAAAGGAAAAATACAATGTTACAGCATTTACAACTAATTAAGCCTAAAAAAGTTTTACAAAATTGACTACCATTTGCAAAATTGCAAAATAAAACACGATACAACAAAAACATAAGGAGTCCGTCCTACCAACTAAAAGGTGCTTTGCATTTGCATTTGTTGCTGCATCACTTTTAACTTTTGGAACTTTTGGAATTATTTAATAACAGCAAGTTTATTTGTCAGAGGGGCAAAGTTTAAGAGGGCTCCATTTGTTTTTGAAGGAGGACATATTGTTATTATTAGAGGTAATCTCTTTTTCAATTTCCATGGAGTTCATAACGGTTTGTATATAAACCTGTAGCGCAGGGTGGCAGTTATTTAACTTACATGTGTAAATATATCGTTTGGCGATAAGGAAAAGGTGATGTAGTAATAAATCAGAGATATTACCAATTAGTGCAAGACAGATAAGAGGAGAGAAGGCAATAGATTTGTTTAAGGTGGCGTTTTGAGTTATCCATTGATAAATATCTTTCCAGAATTTTTGAGTGTAACTGCACGTGGTTTTATTTTTAGGGAAATCTATTTTAACCAAGAAGTTTGCGTATTTCCTAATTGATAAAAAATACTAATTTCTATACATTGATGACTATGTAAATCACACTTGTGTTGGATTGTGTGTAAATGGTATCAATAGTTATTCGTGTAATTGCTCTGCCGGTTACAATGGAGAACGCTGTTTGATTGGTAGGTCGAAATTTTGACCTCTATCTTGTTGGTACCTCGGGGCGCTCTTTTGGGGGAAATCTCTTTTTAAGCAATCATGAAGTTTGCGTTTTTCCTAATTGAAAGAAAGGCTAATATTCTACACATCGATGACTGTGTGAATCACACTTGTGATAAAAATATGAATTCCGTGTGGACGGTGTCAATAATTAGCATGTGTAATCAAATGGTGACGAGTGAAATAAGGAAATAATTTCACGCGCGTTTTGTCCAAATCCTAATAATTTCCCGAGCCTTTAAGGAAATTATTAGGATTTGGACAAAACGCGAGTGAAATTGTTTCCTAATTTCACGAGTATACCATTTGATTACCTATTAATATCATGGGTGACGAATTACGTTAGCAATCTTAGATTTTTGACATGTTAATCCTAGATCGTATCGATCGAGAACTCCACTCTCTCAGATGTTTAGACCTTAAATTCGGCTTATAACGTTTTCGGCAAAATACCTGTTAGAATCCTTCTTGATGTTCTCTTGTGTGTTAAGGTTTAACTAAAGCGCCTTTTTGTGCCCTGACATCTTCATTCACGGCATTTTAAAACTTCGTCGCCATCTTGACACTGAGACGTACGGAAGGGTTGCCATGGCAATTTTGTAATTTCACATGTGAAATTACAAATTAACGCTAAATTTCGCGGCAAAATTAAAGAGTAATTCGTCACCTATGATATTCGTGTAATTGCTCTGCTGGTTACACTCGAGAACGCTGTTTGTTTGGTAGGAAAGTTTTCACCTCGGTCTTGTCGGTACCACGTGCTGTTCTTTACTTTTGGAAAAGCTATTTTTAAGTAATGATAAAATTAGCGTACATCCTAATCGATGGAACCGATAATTTTCTAGACATCGATGCGGATTGTGCGCGGATGGTGTTAACCTCTGAGTTATTCGTGTAACTGCTCTGTGGGTTACACCGGGGAACGCTGTTTGACTGGTAGGTCGAAGGTTTGAACTCAGTCTGTCATCAACAACAACAACATCAATAAAAAATATTTATGTGGCTTGCATAATATTAAAATTTGCAATCAAAACAAAAGCATTTGACCGTCTTCAGGAATGAATTCTATGTAGACACAGTTTCTTGTTACTTACCTCTTTTTTTGTTTTTATAGCAGTAGTAGCAAGAAGTCTTGCTGAAGAAACCATCACGACAGAAAGCACATTATCAATGGCGAACACTCCAGCAACAACTTTTTCCAGTATCGTGATAACCACGTCATTGAAAGATGTGCTGCTTTCCACGAGCAGTAGTGCTTTTACTTCGGTCTACACGCAGCAAGAAGAATCAATACTTTTAACGACAACATCCTCAGCGGTCCTATCATCATCGGTCTTCAAGGCTACAACAAGCCGTTCAATGCCTTCTCCAACTGAAAAAACAGAAGCAGGTATTCAGCATAAAGCTAAGGCAGTAAGCAAAGGTCATATTAGGTTATTGTTTCTCTCGCTTTGCTTGGTCAATTAATGGGGCTTTTATTTCACAGTAAAAACTGCTAAATTAAAAAGGTTTTTTTTCGCTCTTTGCGACAGAAAAACGTGTTTAAGATTGAGTGTGTAAGTGTTAAACGTGTTAAAGACTCAGAGCATTTTTATTTAATTAATTAACTACTTAATTAATAAGGGTGGCACAATATTCCATTGCTCTCTTGCGATTATTTTCTAACTTTTGTGAAAGGGAGATTTTTTTTTCAGTCTTTTGTTTTCTTATTCCTTTCAGTGCATTCACTGCCGACGGAGAATTTTCTTTTATAGATCGATTTGTTTCGTTTAACCCTGTCAGAAAAGTTGCACAAGTATATATACAGCGCGTGCATATTAGAGATGTTCAACAACAAGCGTTTGTAATTTTCAATCGAAGAGAGCAATTAGTAATATCAATGTGGGGGCATTGAGCCGTGCTTTAAACCTTGCGGGCTAGTAAAATGGAGGTGCGATTTTTTCAGTCTTTTGTTTACTGAGAAGAAGCGCTTTCATTTATTTCTCTATTGTTTACTACTATTTTCAATAAATGAATAATATGTGCCTCCACTGTCATCTCAGGTAGTTTAGCTAGGAGGCTGTCCATGTAGTGATTTTATCGTTGACATGCCCCATTAACCTGACAATGTTATTATTGACAGTCTCCTCGCTCTCTTCAAGCAGTGGTAAATCTGCCGTACCCTCGTTACAGCTGCCGCGTAAATCAGTAATCGCTACCCCGCTCAAACGAATATAAGACATTTATCATATAACAAGCAACCACAATTGGGGTGTGTCAACACGAGCCGTGTGCGACCCTCTTTATTATGCCTTCATCAACAAAGTGGATGGAAATAATGCAACAAACAGAATGAAAATTCGGAGATGTAAAAAAATACAGCAAGAAAACCAACCCTACAAAATGATCTAAAATATGCTCGTATAATAATGGTTCAGTAAACATACAAAACGTGCAAAACCTTTCATTTATAGCAGCATGCAAAAGACTACGTCTGTGAGAAACTGACAACCCTTGGTCATTGGGTATTTAATTTTGAGGGCGTAGGGACGGTCGTAAGACGCGAATGAATATAAATGAAAACAACTCAAATATATCTAGCCTTCTGCTAATGAAGCAATAGAACAGCATACCATGTAACACCTCAAAGAAAAGGTTACATAACCCATGAAAAATTCCAGGGTTTACGTCCACCCAAAAGCCTGAAACAGGTGCGGGTTAAAAAATTCTTACTTGTTGACAACCATGAACTGGACTGGAAGAATTAAAAATTTGCTATTGATTTGATTTTGCTCCTAATTAATTGTTTGTTTGTTTGCTTGATTATTATTCAATCGCGCTGCCATGAGTAGTTAAAGAGAACGCTCTAATGTTGATTTGTTTTAAAGATTAGAAAAATGATCACTTTGCTACTTTAAATTTGTCTTTGTAGAGCACGTATTTAAAATGAAAATCCTCCAAGACTAGAATGATGAGCTCAAAGACACAGAAAGCACGGCTTTTAAAGCTTTGTCTGCGCGTCTTAAAACTGAGGTAAAAACTGTAAATGTATTTTACCCCCCTACAATTCGATTGTTTAGATGAAGAAGCGACGGTAATTCATGCTTAGACTAAAAAACCTATTCTCTTTTACCAGTTTCAAATTTACTCTTTCATCTTACAGATTATGAAAGAGTTCTCCTCACGAAAAGATTTGATTGGAGTGAAAGTTATTTCCTTCAGGTACTTATAAAACACTTTTAGTAACCAGCCATGATTTTGTCTATGGTCAATCTCATAATCATTAGTCACTAATGATTATTAGATTAATTTGTTTACGTGAGGTAAAACATTCATTACAAAGTATATCGAGACCTGTATTAAGCGGACATGCCCGGGACCCTTGCCATCCGAGACGCATAGCCGATCCCATAGGCCTCTTTCATTTATTTATTCTTTATTTATGTGTATATAAATAAACATTTCTCGACTCGTTTGAAATAAGAATTTTTTTGTTTTTTTGCACATGTTAACAGAGTCAGAAATGTTAATTATCATACATATAAAAGAATTCACCATTTTCACATAGACCATAATGCACCTTGTTTACCCTTTTAAAATTTTGCACAACCATTGTTTTCTATTTCTCTTGGGAGAATTGTAACACCCAGGAGAAATGGGAAACAATGGTTATGCAAAACTTTGGGGGGTAAACAAGATTCATTATCAGGTGCATTATGGTCTATGTGAAAATGGCGAATATACTAATAGGCCGCCATTATGAAAGAGGTCTACAATACAAGTTCGAGTCACGAACTTACCGAGGCTTATTATAGACCCTCAAGCATTTCCTTAAGATGATATTAATAAAAGTATAAAGGTACGGTATTCTGACTCATCCATTCCTGTTTTCTGATCACATAACACATCCAGTAAAGGAAGTGTGGTGGCAGAGTTCCAACTGACGTTCAGTTCAAAAGTATCTTCACATGAAGCCTTCGCTGATCTCAAGAATCAAATTAATGACGGTAATCTTGGTAACCTTCAAGTTGACCCGGCATCTCTGGAACAGATCTACCCCACAACGCAAGGTATCTTTCCATTTCTTGCCATTTTCTCTATCAAAGCCAAGCAACTAACCCTGAGTGCCGGAGGTATTTATCAAACTTCATATACGTGGAGATTTAGCAGTAGAGCAAAGCCATAAAGAAATAAGCTTTGGCAAAATATTATGGTTCGCCAGTCAAGAGTGTGAGAGAGTGGGTAGGTGGGTAAGTCAATGAGTGAGAGAATGTATCAATCAATGGTTACTTTGTGTCATATTATCTAGAGTATGGGAAAACCTACGTGACAAACGATGTGTTGTCTCATATCCTCTCAATCTAACCTTTCGTGCTGAAGGAACTTGCTCTTGAAGAAGGCAGCGTGGCCGAGCTGTTGGAGTGCTGGACTTATAATCAAGATCAGAGGCCCGGAGATTAAGTTGCACCCTTACCAATAGCTGGATTCATTCTCGCTAGTCCCGAGTTTAAATTTTCGACACGTTCGTTTAATGTAAATAGCCACCTTGTTTGCCACCGGTCAGGTGGGATTCTCTGCTACATTTTCTCCTCTGAAATTGATGGGAAATCTCCTTGAGGAGTGAGGATGGATAATTTCATAAATATTTGCTCAATTATATCTATCATTCTCATTCAGTTATCTCAGTTCAGTTGCATTGACTTTAAGGAAGTTCATTCTATAAGCTTTCAAGCACCTGTATATTTGTTGTCTCTAGCGCCTACCAAGAAAGACGAAACGAAGCTGAGTTTCGCCATCATTATTGGCATTTCATTTGGCGGATTTTTCATCGTGGCCCTTATTACCATTCTACTGGTACGTCACTGTAAGAAAAAGACGTTGCTAGAAAAACGGCATCATTCGAATATAATGCCGTCTGACGAAGCATTTCCAGACCGTCGGAGGTATGAGGTGGAAAGGGCCAAGTCGGAGGAAAACATCCTTTACCTTGAAGAGATGGGACTCTGGGCAAAACCCATTGAAGGAAAAGCAAATGAAGCCTATGATAAATTGTAAAAAGCGCGTTAGTATGCAAATAAGGCGGATTTTCTCCATTTCAGTGTTATTAGAATAAAGATGTTTATGTTGTGGTTCAATTTTATGGTTGGTTTAAATTTTCTCACCTTTTCTTTTTGGGTGTGGTAATGTTTGAAAATAAGTTTGAAAAAAAAAGAAAAGAAAATTTAAACCAAAGATAAAAATGAACCTCAAAATCTATGATTTCGAATATCTTAGGCACAAATAAAGATCAGCAATAGCTTGGCAATGTCTTAAGCAATTTAGATCAAAAAAAATAACAATAACAATAACTAAAAACACAAACGCAAAAATTAGAGTTGCTGTCATTAAATTTTAATTGGTATAAATACGTGGACTTTCTTACATATAACAAGAAAAAATCTGCATAAGTAATTAAGCTGCTGTGATTGTGTAATATTCCTCAATCTTGTAATTGTATCAGCTTTATAGGGGTCTACCGATCGTTACTCACTTTAATTGACTTCACTTTTTTTGTTTTGCTTGTTAATCATGAGCATGGACATTAAGATTTCCAAAGCCAAGTGAACACTTAATCACATTTTCACAGATAGCGAATTGGGGGATTAAATCCCAAAAAAATTCAGTAGTACCATGCATTTAAATTGTATGAACGTAAGACCCTTGAAAACTATTTGTTTCCTCGAATTTTAGACGGTAGTTTAGATTTTGTTTCTGACATTTAGTTTAATACATAACTGCTACTTGTTTCAACTCCGCCCTTTTTTAGAATGCTTGATTACGGTAAATAAAAGGTCAGTTTTGGCATGTGATGTCTGCCTCTGACTTTTTGGAACGTATAGTTAACTCCCAGTGGGCGTACAAAAAGGGAGATGTAGCCACCCCAAGACGTTTGCCGGAGTCTCGTCAAATAAGTTTAACAAACAGATTTCATGTTGCCGTGCAGTCCCTAGTAATTATTTGTAATTATTTATTACTTATTATTATTCATTCAAAATATTTCCTCGATTCTGATTGGCTAAAAGCACACGTTTAATTCACCATAACCAGCTACTGATGACCAAATTTGGAAGAATTTTGACTTTAACGTGGAAATGACGTCAAAAATGCAGCGTTTTCGTAGGTTAAGGCACCGTTAACCGAGAAGACCTGGGGACGAGGTTGAGTTGTTTTGGTTGTGAACTTGAAAAAATGGCCGACATGTCGCTCGTTTCAAGAGTAAGAACTAGGCGAAAAAATAGCTAAAAACATGGCAAGAACAGGAAGAAGACAACTCGAAGTGCGACATCTGCAATTTAGAGAATATTTGAGGAACTGGATAAACCTAAACGTACACTAGCGAAGATGAACTGAACATAGATGGATCGATGGAGGTAAGCATGTTTTAGCCATGTTTTTCAACTAGGAATTATTTTGAATGAATAATAAAACAGTTATTGAATTCGGCTTTCGTATCATATGAAGAATTATGGAGATCTCGGAGGGTGTTATCCGCCTCGGCCTACGGCCTCGACGGATAACACCCTCCTCGATCTCCATAATTCCTCATAAGATACTCAGCCTCATTCATCAACTGTTAAATCTGTTCATTTACTTATTTTGTGTTTTATTGCCTCGCCATTTAGCAATAGTGTAAGAATTTTAACGGTTTATATTCTTAAGTGACAGGAAGCACGACTGGGGATTTACCGCTGTCTGAAAATGTGTTAAATAACAGCAGTTGTTATTGTTAACTGCAGCCCTTATTCTCGAACGGCAGCAAAATGGAGTCGCTGCATATTCTTGGTAACACTCAAACGTTGCAATAATTTCCCAAAATTTCAGCTTGATCTGTTTCGTTCCCATGTAAGCGAATTTTAACCTTAGACCACGTCAGCGAACGTGTCAGGTTATATGTGTGAAGTTCAACCGACCCTTCCCAAATGGCTGCAGTAACGGAACGCCCTTAGAAACCCAACAGTTGCTCTTCTTATTATGCTTGCGTGTACATGTGTCTAGTGTACTTCCACCTCGCCTTCTCTTCAAACCTTTTTAAAAGTTTACTTTCCATAGTCGCAGAATCTGGCTCGAAGGAGAACTCGCTCAGAACACTTGTGTACAGTTTGAGCAGTTTCTCAAATCCTTCATCTTCCTGAAGATCGCTCATGGCTACGCTGGCAAAAATGCTTTGAAAATCGGCAAGCTTTGCTTCAACTTTGCTTCCTGAGCATTGATCAAATGGGAGCAAACTTTATAATCTGTAAAGGAGAAAGCCTCTGACAACGTGTCTTGTTCTCGTTCTCGACCCCTTATCGTGTCTTCCAACAATTCGTTGTAATAAAAAAGGTCTGGATCCAGTGCCCAGTGCCACATGTTTATTTTCCAGTTCCTTTTCTTCTTTAACAATGAGCTCATCGATCGCCTTGTTGAGTAATTCGTAGAAACAGGAGGTGCTAAATCCGGCGTTCTGCTCAGATTGTAAGCTCGGACTCTCGGCTCTGTCATCGGAGGAACACGAATGAGAGCTCGTTTTTCTTGAGCTTTCAAAATCCAGTGAAGCGTAAGTAACAGTTGAACAACGCCTACTTTGCGAACATTCCGTTAGTGGGTACTGACTCCCAATATCGCTTCCACAATAATCATCACCACATTGCGAGACTAAAGAAGGCTTCCGGGAGGAGCCGTGATCGGACTCTGCAGGAATATCAATGGTTTGTTCCTCAGTTAAAGTTTCCGCTGGTTCACCCCGGTATGGTAATGGTTCTTCGTTATCCACATAAGGTTTGTTGAATTTTGGGAGCCAAAGCGAAGGGCAAGTGGATGAAACGTCTTCCTCGTCTTGAAATGCATCGTGTCTAAAGTGGTAGGGGTCGAGAAGGGTCCTAAGGGACGAAAATGATCCATGATCATGTTTTACAGCAGTTTGTTCTTTTGCCTCTGTCACTTCTAAAGAGTTCCTTCTGTTCAGTCGCATGAATTACTCTCGCCGCCTGACTGTATACTTCTCAAAAACGACTTCGGCGGAAGAGCAAAAATTAAAAACAACAACAACGACAACAATACAACCAATCAAGCAGGATATGCTCTGTTGTATAGGATGGTTCCTTCCGGCTGATTTGCTGACTGTTTTTTTTGTTCAGGTAATAGGGAGTTTAAGAT
>OZ037999.1:23670565-23800565 GCA_964035705.1 Porites rus | reverse complement strand
TCGAAGACTAATCACTGGTCAAGCAAGTAGTTTTGAATTGACGTTATCTTACAAGACGTTTCGCTTCGCTTTCTTCGTGTTTGACCACAGCAGAGCACAGATAATATAAACATTTCAGAGAGTAAATATTCCAGCTCCGAGGGGGCGGGTAAAACCAACGGCCACATCTGAAAGAAAAGGACAAAAGGAAAACCTTGTTTAAAGAAAATTCCTCAACACGTGTTTAAAAAGTAATATATCTCTTCTACATCATTTTCCCTAGATCAGTTTCATCCTGCAATGGTTTTATAATCGCCGTACCGGTGCATAAAGCAGATTAAAAACATTGTACCGAACATTCCGGAGAATCAAGCATAAATGGCGCTCGTCGTCGCGACGGTGCTATAGCGCGGGAACTTTAACATCCTTTGAGGAAAAATAGTTACTCTTCCGCGATCCGATCAGCATTTAGCTTGCAATGCCAACAATAAATTGAAAATGAACGACAATTCAGCCTGTGCAGTAGGACGGCGGCTCTTTTTAAACACAGTAAATTTCCAGAGTCGCTCGACACATGACCAAAATTAAACCTTCGCTGTACGAAACCACAGACTTTGATTTGAACTACACTTTCACGACTTTGTAACATAACCTTTCCTGGCAAAAAGCCTGCTACTCACCGTTGTCGCTCGCTTATTCAAAGATCAGCACCTCCGTCGTAGAAACTGAAACACAACAACAGAACAGTCTCACTGTAATGGTCAAATATTAAACATGTTTTTAACCTTTCTCGCAGTGCATTCTGGGAAATCCATGTTCAACTCGTGCGGGACACATTACATCCTGGCAATAACAAGACAATTTAGAAGTCTCCAGCAAGGCAAAAATCACAGCCAAAAACTTCGTTGGCCCTCTTTTCTTATGTCCAAACTAACCAATTTGCCCCTTATTGCCTGCTGGAGACTTCTTCACGGTGTGCAGAGCTGGGCAGAGACGTTATACACCATCCACCGGATGGTCTCTCGGATTGTACCCGAAGCTCGGTTCTTTGAGCAACGAGCGCCCATTTAAGCCTTCTCGGACTTAATGATGTCCCAGGCACTTTGCAAACCGTGGAAATAGAATTTCTTGCCAAACTCGGCTCATATTAGTCCCCGTTTCGCACACGCTCCGATCAAAACCTCTCCACTCACGAACAGAGCCGTTGAAAGGAGAAAGATACCGCGCAAACTCGAACCTTTCAAAACTAGAACCGGTTCCCCTCGGACAAAAAAAAACCGGAAGTCGTTCCTAACGCGAGTGAAAAGAAAACAAGAAATAAAATAAATAATAAACTTACTTCTGTTGACTTCCACGCTGCTCCTCCCTGGTTTTCTTTAATGAAAAATATCTATGATAAAAAATGGCATTTCATAAAATTAATTTACATATATAGTATACACCGTAATTTTTAGGGAGTTATTATAACTCCAAAAATGGAGTAAAAATTTCAGGTACAGGATAACCCCATTTTTGGGGTTATTTTAACTCCTAATTTAACTCCGAATTTGGGGTCATTTTTACTCCTGAAAAAGAGTTCTTTTTACTCCCAGTCTGGAGTTAAAATTACTCCGAACTGGGGTTACTTGTACTCCGTACATGGGTTGTTTTTACTCTTTTTGGAGTTAATTTAACTCTGAAAGTGGAGTAAAAATTTTAGGTACAGGATAACTCCTTTTTTAGGGTTATTTTAACTCCTCAATATCTGGGGTCACTTTTACTCCTGAAAAAGAGTTCTTTAAACTCCTTTTTGGAGTTAAAATAACTCCACGAAAAATAACTCCACTGCAAGGAGTTAAATTAGCCCAACTAGAGGAGTTATTATAACTCCCTGAAAATTACAGTGTGGTAACTAAAACCGATTCAATTCAAACAAAAATTATAAATAATAAGTAATCAATTGTTTTTTGTTTGACATGATGTTCAGTGAAGGAAGATACTTTTAACCTGCTGAGTCAGTCAAGTGCTACCTGTTGTAAAGCCGGGTTGTAAAGTCCTCGCGGCATCGGTTCTTTCTAGAAAATAACTGTATATTTAAATATATTTTTACCAGTGATAATTCATTCAATTCCAGGAGCCTTATTGATATACCATGTTTCAACCAAGTCGTTCTGTAAGAAAAGAAGCTGTCCATTCACAATAATCACCCCTCTGTAACAGACCCAGTGAAACCCTACAGAGTTTCAATGCAGTCGAACCTCTCTAATACGGACACCGAAGGGACCGAGCAAAGTGTCCGTATTAGCCAGAGGTGTCCGTATAAAAGAGGTCACTACGATAACGTCACTTTTTTTACGCCACTTACATTTTTAAGTGTTCGGTAGCTAAAACCAGGCTTACACTCGTCTTTACACTGCATTTAAGTTTATTAATTCACAGTACAAAGACACTGTCTTAGCATATACAACATTGTACATATCAGCTACGTACGTACAGACAAATCACTGTTTTAAACTGACAAAACAAGCTACACCTCAATGCTGCATGTAAAAATTTGTAACGTAAAGCACAATTCTGAAAGTGTCTTTTGCTATTTTGCAAGTGTAGTGAGCAACTAGGAAGAGTACAAAATTTAATAGAAAAGATCTTTATGCTATCTGTAGTTATCCAAGCCTTAAAAAAGTCGGTTATGTTCCTCTGTACACCTTTTGCAAATCGTTGTTTGATATACAGCGACAGGGCTTTTGAAGTCACCTTGCATAGCTCATCAGCCAGACGAGATTCACCCTGTGCAGATTCACCTGATAAGAATTTTGTCGGGACAAAAAACTGTCCGCATAATGGAGGTGCAAATCCGTATTAGAGAGGCGTACCGAGAGGTTCGACTGTATATGCCTGTCAACAATCGGTCTCTACGGAAACGTCAACATACACGTCACGGTAACATTACATTTATTAAAATGTTACCATGTAAATTTGAGGAAACAAAAGTTGCTTCAATTGTTTTGAAGTCACTCAGCCTTACATTTAGGAGGGCCTGGGCTAACGTAAGAAGTTCCTCTCTGTGAGGCGTGTCACCTTTCCAAATTAAGGCGTGTAAGGGGCAAGCTCCAACATATATCTGTTTCGGGGTATACTGAATCTTAAGACAGTTGTATCCGGGGATTACTCTGGTCAGATTTGTGTGGTCACTGAGGCCTTCAGATTTAGGGCCTCTTTACATGGCGGTGGGGGACCCCAGGTACGTGAGATAAACCACTTAGGTGGGGTAACCCGCCTGTCCATAGAATTTCTCTTATGGTCACCCCATCCATAAACGTAAACGTAAACGTAATCAAATCAAAATGAGAGATTATATGGACAGGCGGGCGGGTTGCCCTACCTAAGCATGTTACCTCACCTACCTGGGGTCCCCCACAACCATCTAAACAGGCCCCTAAAACTAGGGCTTTACAGGCATTGACCAATGTATACTCATTAAAACCTATTTATATTAGTCTACTAAGCATAATGTAAAGAAGATATAACCATTGAATGAAGAATGTCTCTAAAGCGAGCGCAGTGCGCCACGATAGATGAGTCAAATGAAAATTCAGTACACTGAAAAAGTGATAGAAAAATATACAGAGAAAAGTCAATTGGTAAAGTGCGTTTACTCGATTAGCCTGCGAAGACAGCCGTCCCTCCTCGCATCTCACGCCTCTAGGGACGTTTTGCGGAAGAGACGTTGTCCCTCTCGCAAAACGTCCCTACCGGCAAGAGAGGGCTGCATTCGCCTATTCCCCGTTATTTTAATTCACAGTTGAGTCATTTTGGAGGTTTTTCTTCACTTTGCTAAACTTAAAACCGTCTGATATTCGTTTTCACCCCAACAACGAGCCATTAAATCTCCGGGGCTCTGCTTGACCACAAATCTAGTCCTTCTTTTACACGGTTCCACATAACAACACATACACACCTATACAGTTAGCCAAAAGGGTTAAACTTTTAAAATGCAATATTAAGAACAAAAAGAAAATTAAAACCATCACAGTTGTCTTGCAATAGATAGATAGATAGTTTATTCACCTTAAAAACTTGCAGCCAAAGGGCTAACTTGCGATGAGGTTTGCAAATGCAATAATTTACAACTTTAAAGCGCTTTACATACTAATTAAAGAAAGATGATCCAACATAATTTACGATTTTAAGAGTGTTATAAAGTCACAAATTCAAAAGCATGCGTCAAGTTCTTATATACAACAACAAACAAAATTATATCTAGTTCTCCGGTCAACTACTTTAAACATAACTTAAAAGAAAACTATTCTTGCGTCTTTCAGTTTTACACTTTGGACGAATAAATGTCCTTTGTACTCAACTAATGACAAACAAGTGATTTTTATAGAAGGAGGTCAATTATCTTTATTCATTACTATTATTTTTTATCTTAATTTCTGTGCTTTGCAAATGAAAGAATCTCTTGAATCCGGGCCGTTAGAGACCATTAGAATTATAATTGCCAGCTGGAAATTTGCTATGAGCTGGGAATATTTCGTCATCGAGAGTGCCCCTATCGATTAGATTAACTTCAGTCTAATGAGCAGTCATTTTCGTCTCGAAAACCGAAAAAGGGCAAGCATAAGTTAGAGACCGCAGCTATAGACATAACAGGAAGATGACGTACAAATGCTATAGATTAAACCCTTTGTAACCTATTTTTAAAAGGAAACAACATCACAGTTCTTCGCTCGAGAAGAAAGGAGACTGGATGGTTATTGTCGCAAATATTCTTATTCCCTTTTTAGGGAATAACTAAAAAATGAATCGGATTGTTGTTGAATGACTGAAGTGACTAAAGTTTCCACAATCTGTGTAGTAGGCATCTTAAGGGTCAAAATACCGGGATTAATACATCGCTCTCAAAATTTCCATGGATTCCTTATAATGACTGATCGATTGCTATTTTCCTTTTCGTTGATTTCATGGGGTACTATGCAACATTTTGAGAAAGCATTTGGTTTGCCTTGAAAGAATAATCATTCTTGATCTATACTGAGAAAGTGAAATTTGACTTTGAAGGCCAAGTGTGACAATTAAGCTTACTGCTGCAAAACAGCTGGACACATACGAGTGAGTCGCTAGACCCTTGGGAAAGGCGAACGGAATATCATTGTTTATGCAAAATATACAAAATTGAAAAAAGTAAATTAAAAGGAGTTAATCCGTCGTTACCTAAAAAGAGAGATTACACTTACTTCCTTGTATATCTACATTTGACATAGTTATTACACTTACTTCCTTATCTACACGACCAGGAGCTCCTAACACGACCCTTTACATAAGGAAACTCACTGACTGAAAGGACTTAAAATTGAACATTAGCGTGGACATGCAGAGTGACGCAAAGGACTGAAATTTGCTTTGTTTTAAAAGCCAATCGACAAAGGTTGAAACAATCCTCTCTGGCGGCAACTTGGGTTAAGTTCAGTGGCTGTGCAGGAGCATGCGTAGGCCGGCACCTTGGATCTTTCTTCGTTCCATATTCTCACTTATGTCCAGAAATGCATGCAATGGCGAAAATGGCGAAACTGGCGAAAAATAGCCAGCCGC
Source organism: Porites rus (assembly GCA_964035705.1). Lineage (NCBI taxonomy): Eukaryota > Metazoa > Cnidaria > Anthozoa > Scleractinia > Poritidae > Porites > Porites rus. The sequence continues at coordinate 23,795,015 of OZ037999.1, read as the reverse complement.
TGGCGATTTGAATTGGATGCCAAAAGTGGCCCCTTGGAGGCTGGCGATTCTGGTGAAAATGGCGATTCTGGCGAAATTGGCGATTTTGGCAAAAATCGCCATGCATGCAATGGCGAAAATGGTGAAACTGGCGAAAAATCACCAGCCTCTGGCGATTTGAATTGGATGCCAAAAGTGGCCCCTTGGAGGCTGGCGATTTTGGCGAAAATGGCGATTTTGGCAAAATATTCAAATTGTATGCCAAAAGAGGCCCCTTCAAAGAAGATAATTAAAGAGGTCCTTATAACTGTGAGGCAACAGTACTTAAAAAAAGCTCAGATTACTTGCCTAATAAGAGGCCCCAATAACTGTGAGGCAACATTGATCAAATACAACTGAATCAAATATTTGACAAAACAGCTTTACCTAACTGTCAAACAACATTATTTTATCAAATACAACTGAATCAAATATATCTGAAAACAACAAATGGAAGTCGTTTCAGTTAAGCTAATATGTATTTGTGCCATGTACTTCACAGGTTAAGTAAACATTTCCTTACTTTCGATGTCGCTTGACTTACCAAAAGTGATGTGATGCGCTGAAATATCACACTAGCATCATTTGCTTTTGTATGGTTCTTAATTCCTTTCAAAGACTTACAAGTCCACTAATTACTCGAGGTGAGAACTACCAAGTCCTTGAAATCATAATAATTCCTTGCCATGGACACTCTAACTTTTGAGGTTCGATGTAGACCTTAACATTCCTCACTGGTTACAATTCTCTTCACATTGGTTCCATTAAATTGTGAGGCAGCCTTAAATCAAAAGCGATTGCGAAACGCATGGTTCCTGGCTAAAAGATGCTTTCACGATAACCATTGTGTGCCCTTCATTCTTTTTTGGTTCTCCACTATACACATTATCTTCTTCCGTCGTTTTAAACTCTTCACTTTCTTCTCGCACTTACTTGTTTTGCTCTTTAGAGAAACGGTCCCCTAAAAGTAACGAAAGCCGAAATGTCCAGCAGCTTGCATGCGCCATTTTGCAATGTGTGAATTCGCTTATTTCCAATTTATGTAAACCTGCACGAAATGTCACTTGTGCCCAATACTTCACCGCATTTATTGAACATAAACATTGGATCAAAGTAATAACTTGTTTGTCTCTTTCATAAAACATATCCCATTCAAACTAATTCTGTATCTTTTCATCAACTAGATATATAAAAAGAGAGTGTACATGTTTGTCTCGTTCTTAAAAAATGTGTCCCATTATTGCTTTATGAGGTGGGGCCAGAAATTTAGAAAATGTATTGTTTTTTTGCGCTGAGACCACCAAAACAATTCTCAGTACAATATGTGTTCCATTAAATTGCTAATGCTAATGCTCTTCGAAACACGTCACCCGGCCTTTTTACCTTCTATTTTAACAATTGCCTGAGAGTCCCTGTGAACGACATTAATCGTTTTGCTTACATAGAGTGACCACCAAAGTCGGCTGGGAATGACACTAATCGTTTCTACTTACATAGAGTAGTTATCCAAAATCGACTATTTCAACATGGCCGCCGCGTCAAAATAACAACTACTAAAACTTACACGTTCATGTTCTGTGAAACTGCAATGAACCAGCTCATTTATATATACCTGTACGATTGAACGCCATTATAACAAATAGGATGGATATAGAAGGCAATACGGACCATCTAATTATCTGAATGCGTAGCCAAGAACCAACCTGGATTCCTCATAACATATAATGTTGAACTGTCGCTACTCAAACAATGCCTACAAGCCTGGAAAATTAAAGATACCTATCTTGCATTTTTTGGTAAGAAAGTTGCCATGAACATTACGAAGATCACCATTTACTGATAATCGAATACAACTCGTTGGCCATTCGATTTGAATTGAGCAAGAAATTAGTTATAAGTGGTAATTCCCGACCAAACACTCTTGTCCGGGACGAATTTCAAATCACAAGAGGTTATCAATGAAAGGTAACAGCATTAAAAAAAAGATTAATGACACTTAAGTTACAGTAGCGTTGTCATTATTAGTATACAATTATACTATTGGAAACTTTTTATATTAATATGTGGTTAACTATTTGGCAATTAATAGCCATTTCAAAAGAGACCCTTTGCTATGTCATTTCAATTTGTCTTGACGAATTAGGTATTTCATCGAGTAATTGCCATTTCTGCCAAAACACGTTTTAAGAACGAGGCCAACATGCACTCTCTATTTTTTTTTTATTTGTGGTTGATGAAAAGATACAGAATTAGTGCATGCCATTTTCGCCAAAACTGTCACTTTCCAAAGGGCCCCTTTGTCATCTCATTTGAATTTTTGTTTACAGTTTGGCGATTTTGGCGATTAAGCGCCATATCTGCCATTTTCGCCAAATATGCCATTTTCGCCGAAATCGCCACTTTCCAAAGGGCCCCTTTGCCATCTCATTTGAATTTTTGTTTATAGTTTGGCGATTTTGGCGATTAATTGCCATTTCTGCCATTTTCGCCAAATACGCCATTTTCGCCAAAATCGCTACTTTCCAAAGGGCCCCTTTGCCATCTCATTTGAATTTTTGTTTACAGTTTGGCGATTTTGGCGATTAAGCGCCATTTCTGCCATTTTCGCCAAATACGCCATTTTCGCCGAAATCGCCACTTTCCAAAGGGCCCCTTTGCCATCTCATTTGAATTTTTGTTTACAGTTTGGCGATTTTGGCAATTAAGCGCCATTTCTGCCATTTTCGCCAAATACGCCATTTTCGCTGAAATCGCCACTTTCCAAAGGGCCCCTTTGCCATCTCATTTGAATTTTTGTTTACAGTTTGGCGATTTTGGCGATTAAGCGCCATATCTGCCATTTTCGCCAAATACGCCATTTTCGCCGAAATCGCCACTTTCCAAAGGGCCCCTTTGCCATCTCATTTGAATTTTTGTTTACAGTTTGGCGATTTTGGTGGTTAAGCGCCATTTCTGCCATTTTCACCAAATACGCCATTTTCGCCGAAATCGCCACCTCCAAAGGGCCCCTTTGCCATCTCATTTGAATTTTTGTTTACAGTTTGGCGATTAGGCGCCATTTCTGCCATTTTCGCCAAATACGCCATTTTCGCCGAAATCGCCACTTTCCAAAGGGCCCCTTTGCCATCTCATTTGAATTTTTGTTTACAGTTTGGCGATTTTGGCGATTAAGCGCCATTTCTGCCATTTTCGCCAAATACGCCATTTTCGCCAAAATCTCAACTTTCCAAAGGGCCCCTTTGCCATCTCATTTGAATTTTTGTTTACAGTTTGGCGATTTTGGCGATTAAGCGCCATTTCTGCCATTTTCACCAAATACGCCATTTTCGCCGAAATCGCCACCTCCAAAGGGCCCCTTTGCCATCTCATTTGAGTTTTTGTTTACAGTTTGGCGATTAAGCGCCATTTCTGCCATTTTCGCCAAATACGCCATTTTCGCCAAAATCGCCACTTTCCAAAGGGCCCCTTTGCCATCTCATTTGAATTTTTGTTTACAGTTTGGCGATTTTGGCGATTAATTGCCATTTCTGCCATTTTCGCCAAATACGCCATTTTCGCCAAAATCGCCACTTTCCAAAGGGCCCCTTTGCCATCTCATTTGAATTTTTGTTTACAGTTTGGCGATTTTGGCGATTAAGCGCCATTTCTGCCATTTTCACCAAATACGCCATTTTCGCCGAAATCGCCACCTCCAAAGGGCCCCTTTGCCATCTCATTTGAGTTTTTGTTTACAGTTTGGCGATTAAGCGCCATTTCTGCCATTTTCGCCAAATACGCCATTTTCGCCAAAATCGCCACTTTCCAAAGGGCCCCTTTGCCATCTCATTTGAATTTTTGTTTACAGTTTGGCGATTTTGGCGATTAATTGCCATTTCTGCCATTTTCGCCAAATACGCCATTTTCGCCAAAATCGCCACTTTCCAAAGGGCCCCTTTGCCATCTCATTTGAATTTTTGTTTACAGCTTGGCGATTTTGGCGATTAATTGCCATTTCTGCCATTTTCGCCAATGCGTGCATTTCTGGACATATCTCCATATTCTAACCCTGTATTCAAACCCCACTGTCCCATTTAAAGTTTGTATATACCGAATGGTTTCCGGAAGGAATTCTCTTTAATTTAATAACTCGAAATTTTCCAAAGAATGTATATGGCTTATTAATATTTTTGTCACCCAGCAATTTTGCAGTTTTTGATGGCTGATACGTCCTTCAACTTTGCTTCCGAAGAGCTACAAGTTCCACAATTTACTCAACTTAATCAGTTTTTTTAAACTTTTAAATTTTGTTCGTATATACTGCCACGGCTTCTATGACACTAGTCGTATGCTTATCAGAAATAATGTAAACAATAACGTCAACAAAGATTCGCCTATTGCAACTGACAGAAAAGTGTATGGAACGACCCAGAAAGTAATTATAGTAGACTGCAAATCACTTGTTTGTTTCCTTTTTCTTTTTTCTCTCTCAAAAATGGTCCTCTGATAGGTTGTCATTCTTAGCGCGGCCTTCGATATTTATAATGCCGGCACTTCGCTCTTTCGGTTGTATTGGAGTACTTGTTTGCCAATTAAAGTCTAGTGTTTTAATATAAGTGATGTGGACCGCAATGGAATAAATCATTGCTCTAGATGTGAAGCCTTTTAACATTTGAATGATAACCAAACCGCAATTATACACATGGGTGATCAACATGTGTCTTGTAGTGACTATATCATGATCAGCTAAACCTTGAGAAATGATGTGTAAGGACATATATTTGTTGTTGAGGAGGTAAATTGGTGGGTATGGGGATTGTATTTTCTCTTTGTTTTGTTTCGTTGTTTAGCTAAGTGTATCAATTGCCAATAGGCACGTCATAAAATTGAAATAAATGTAAAAGAACATTTTAGCAGCGAAAACCTAGATGTCTTTTAATTCAGTTTTAAGTGTACTTGTATCGATGCATTAATGGCCCGTCTTGGTGACAATTAAGCATTTTATTTCCTTGTCTACTACACAATTTAGTTATAAGCCGTATACGTCCATTCCAACATCAGCACAGTGTATTAAAATGCAACGAAGGAATTCTAATATAGGTGTCGAGTATTAACTCAATTTTTTATAACCCTAACAACGTTCGCCTTTCTTATAACATACCTTGCGCTGTATCAAATTTAGAGGCTTTTACCTCATTGCTTCTTAATTGGTAGAACTGAAAGCAGTTATGCAACGCCAAAGTCTTTCAAATAGATATAAATAGCTTTTCACTGAGAATTAAGGCAAAAACATGTAGTTAAAGGTCTTGAACTCGTTTTAGCTCTGGCGTTGGGGAACGCAGTTCAATCATGTTTATGAACATCATGGATCATTAATTCTTTTGACACATTTTATTGTTCTGTTAATATAATCCTCGATCTATTAAAGTGGTCTTGCATCTTGCACTAGCAAAACCACCAGTGATAATTTACGATTTTAAAACTGTTATAAAGTCACAAATTCAAAAGCATACGTCAAGTTCTTAAATACAATAAGAACATTTGCGACAATAACCATCCAGTCTCCTCTTTTCTCTAGCGAAGAACGCTAATGTTATTTCCTGATACTAAAATTTGTGCAGTGCTTTTAAAAATAGGTTACAAAGTGTTTAATTTATAGCAGCTGTGGCATCTTCCTGTTATGTCTATAGCTTTGGTGTCTAACTTATGCTTGCTCTTTTTCGGTTTCCGACACGAAAATGACTGCTCATTAGACTGAAGTTAATCTAATCGATAGGGGCACTCTCTATGACGAAATATGCCCAGCTCATAGCAAATTTCCAACTGGCAATTATAACTCTTATGGTCTCTAACGGCCCGGATTCAAGAGATTCTTTCATTTGCAAAGCAAACAAATTAAGGTAAAAAATAATGATAATAGATAAAGATAAAATTTCATTGATATTAAACTCCATCTATAAAAATCCCGGGATTAATACATCGCTCTCAAAATTTTCGTGGATTCCTTATAATGACTGATCGATTCCTATTTTCCTCGTTGATTTCATGGGGTAAAATGCAACATTTTTGAGAAATCATTGAGTTTGCCTTGAAAGAATAATTATTCTTGATCTATACCGAGAAAGTAAAATTTGGCTTTGAAGGACAAGTGTGACAAGCTTACCGCTGCGAAACAGCTGGACACATAACGAGTAAGTTGCTAGACCCTTGGAAAGGCGAACGGAATATCAGTTTTACTATGTAAAATATACAAATTTGCAAAAAATAAATTGAAAGGAGTTAATCCGTCTTTAACTAAATAGAGAGATTACACTTACTTCCTTGTATATCTACATTTGACATAGTTATTACACTTACTTCCTTATCTACACGACCAGGAGCTCCTTTCACGACCCTTTACGTAAGGAAACTCACTGACTGAAAGGACTTAAAATTGAACATTAGCGTGGACATGCAGAGTGACGCAAAGGACTGAAATTTGCTTTGTTTTAAAAGCCAATCGACAAAGGTTGAAACAATCCTCTCTGGCGGCAACTTGGGTTAAGTTCAGTGGCTGTGCAGGAGCATGCGTAGGCCGGCACCTTGGATCTTTCTTCGTTCCATATTCTAACCCTGTATTCAAACCCCACTGTCCCATTTAAAGTTTGTATATACCGAATGGTTTCCGGAAGGAATTCTCTTTAATTTAATAACTCGAAATTTTCTAAAGAATGTATATGGCTCATTAATATTTTTGTCACCCAGCAATTTCGCAGTTTTTGATGGCTGGTACGTCCTTCAACTTTGCTTCCGAAGAGCTACAAGTTGCACAAATTACTCAACTTAATCAGTTTTTTTAAACTTTTGAATTTTGTTCGTATATACTGCCACGGCTTCTATGACACTAGTCGTATGCTTATCAGAAATAATGTAAACAATAACGTCAACAAAGATTCGCCTATTGCAACTGACAGAAAAGTATATGGAACGACCCAGAAAGTAATTATAGTAGACTGCAAATCACTTGTTTGTTTCCTTTTTCTTTTTTCTCTCTCAAAAATGGTCCTCTGATAGGTTGTCATTCTTAGCGCGGCCTTCGATGTTTATAATGCCGGCACTTCGCTCTTTCGGTTGTATTGGAGTACTTGTTTGCCAATTAAAGTCTAGTGTTTTAATATAAGTGATGTGGACCGCAATGGCATAAATCATTGCTTTAGATGTGAAGCCTTTTAACATTTGAATGATAACCAAACCGCAACTATACACATGGGTGATCAACATGTGTCTTGTAGTGACTATATCATGATCAGCTAAACCTTGAGAAATGATGTGTAAGAACATATATTTGTTGTTGTGGAGGTAAATTGGTGGGTATGGGGATTGTATTTTCTCTTTGTTTTGTTTCGTTGTTTAGCTAAGTGTATCAATTGCCAATAGTCACGTCATAGAATTGAAATAAATGTAAAAGAACATTTTAGCAGCGAAAACCTAGATGTCTTTTAATTCAGTTTTAAGTGTACTTGTATCGATGCATTAATGGCCCGTCTTGGTGACAATTAAGCATTTTATTTCCTTGTATACTACACACTTTAGTTATAAGCCGTATACGTCCATTCAAACATCAGCACAGTGTATTAAAATGCAACGAACGAATTCTAATATAGGTGTCGAGTATTAACTCAATTTTTTATTACCCTAACAACGTTCGCCTTTTTTAGAACATACCTTGCGCTGTATCAATTTTAGAGGCATTTGCCTCATTGCTTCTTAATTGGTAGAACTGAAAGCAGTTATGCAACGCCAAAGTTTTCAAATAGATGTAAATAGCTTTTTACTGAGAATTAAGGCAAAAACGTGTAGTTGAAGGTTTTGAACTCGTTTTAGCTCTGGCGTTGGGGAACGCAGTCCAATCAAGTTCATGAACATCATGGATCATCGATTCTTTTGTACATATTTTATTGTTCTGTTGATATAATCCTCCATGTAATTAAAGTGGTCTTGCATCTTGCGCTAGCAAAACCACCAGTGATAATTTACGATTTTAAAACTGTTATACAGTCACAAATTCAAAAGCATGCGTCAAGTTCTTAAATACAAAAAGAACATTTTCGACAATAACCATCCAGTCTCCTCTCTTCTCGAGCGAAGAACTCTAATGTTATTTCCTGATACTAAAATTCCTGCAGTGCTTTTAAAAATGGGTTACAAAGGGTTTAATTTATAGCAGTTGTGTCATCTTCCTGTTATGTCTATAGCTTTGGTGTCTAACTTATGCTTGCCCTTTTTTGGTTTCCGACACGAAAATGACTGCTCATTAGACTGAAGTTAATCTAATCGATACGGGCACTCTCGATGACGAAATATTCCCTGCTCCTAGTAAATTCCAGCTGGCAATTATAATTCTTATGGTCTCTAACGGCCCGGATTCAAGAGATTCTTTCATTTGCAAAGTAGACAAATTAAGATAAAAAACAATAATAATAATAAATAAAGATAAAATTTCATTGATATTAAACTCCATCTATAAAAATCCCGGGATTAATACATCGCTCTCAAAATTTTAATGGATATCCTTATAATGACTGATCGATTCCCATTTTCCTCGTTGATTTCATGGGGTAAAATGCATCATTTTTTAAAAATCATTTAGTTTGCCTTGAAAGAATAATCATTCTTGATCTATACTGAGAAAGTAAAATTTGACTTTCAAGGCCAAGTGTGACAAGCTTACCGCTGCGAAACAGCTGGACACATAAGATTGAGTCGCTAGACTCTTGCAAAGGCGAACGAAATATCAATTTCACTATGTAAAATATACAAATTTGCAAAAAATAAATTGAAAGGAGTTAATCCGTCGTTACCTAAATAGAGAGATTACACTTACTTCCTTATATATCTACATTTGACATAGTTATTACACTTACTTCCTTATCTTCACGACCAGGGGCTCCTAACATGACCCTTTACATAAGGAAACTCCCTGACTAAAACGACTTGAAATTGAACATTAGCGTGGACATGCAGAGTTACGAAAAGGACTGAAATTTGCTTTGTTTTAAAAGCCAGTCGACAAAGGCTGAAACAATTTTCTCTGGCGGCAACTTAGGTTAAGTTCAGTGGCTGTGCGGGAGCATGCGTAGGCCGGCACCTTGGTTTTTTCTTCGTTCCATTTTCTAACTGTATTCAAACCCCAGTATCCTATTTAAAAATTGTATGCACCGAATGGTTTCGAAGGAATTCTCTTTAATTTAAAAAATCCACATTTAACAAAGAATGTATATGGCTCTTTAATATTTTTGTCACCCAGCAATTTCGCAGTTTTTGATGGCTGATACGTCCTTCAACATTGCTTGCGAAGAGCTACAAGTTGCACAAATTACTCAGCTTAATCAGTTTTTTTTTAACTTTTGAATTTTGTTCGTATATACGGCCACGGCTTCTATGAGATTAGTCGTATGCTTATCAGAAAAAATGTCAACAATAACGTCAACAAAGATTCGCATATTGCAGCTGACAGAAAAGTGTATGGAACGACCTAGAAAGTAATTATAGTAGACTGCAAATCACTTGTTTGTTTGCTTTTTCCTTTTTCTCTCTCAAAATTAAAATGGACCTCTGATAAGTTATCATTTTTAACGTGGCCTTCGATATTTATAATGCCGGCACTTCGTTCTTTCGGTTGTATAGAGAGTACTTGTTTGCCAATTAAAGTGTAGTGTTTTAATATAAGTGATGTGGACCGCAATGGCATAAATCATTGCTTTAGATGTGAAGCCTTTTAACATTTGAATGATAACCAAACCGCAATGATACACATGGGTGATCAACATGTGTCTTGTAGTGACTATATCATGATCAGCTAAACCTTGAGAAAGGATGTGTAAGGACATATATTTGTTGTTGGGGAGGTAAATTGGTGGGTATGGGGATTGTATTTTCTCTTTGTTTTGTTTCGTTGTTTAGCTAAGTGTATCAATTGCCGATAGGCACGTCATAGAATTGAAATAAATGTAAAAGAACATTTTAGCATCGAAAAACTAGATGTCTTCTAATTCAATTTTAAGTCTACTTGTATGGATGCATTAATGGCCGGTCTTGGTGACAATAGACCATTTTACAGTTGTGGACTTAGTACCCTAGCCTTCGAGTGAATGTGAGGCTGATATATATCAGAATTGGTACGTTGCATTTTAATACACCCAGTGCTGATGTTTGAATGGACCTATACTGCTTATAACAAAAGGGTGTAGTATACACGGAAATAAAATGGCCTATTAGGGCATTTTACAGTTATGGATGGAAGCGAGGCTGACGGTGACCCTGTTTTGATACAAACCTCATTTGCTTTGTTATGGAAATTGTCCCTGAAAAATACTAGTTAGCATAAGAATAACTTGATTTACATAATAAAGCAGCAAGGTTTGTACCAAACCAAGGTCACCGTCAGCCTCGCTTCCATCCATAACTGTAAAATGGCCTAATAGGCCATTTTATTTCCGTGTATACTACACCCTTTAGTTGTAAGCAGTATAGGTCCATTCAAACATCAGCACTGGGTGTATTAAAATACAACGTACCAATTCTGATATAGGTGTCAAGTATTAACTCAAATTTTACCATTTGAATGATAACCAAACTGCAATGGTGCACATGGGTGATCAACATTTGTCTTGTAGTGGCTATATCATGATCAGCTAAACCTTGAGAAAGAATGTGTTGTGAGGAAATAAACATAAATAGCTTAATTGTTTCGTTACCTACGTTTGATCCAATAATCATGTTAGATAAAAAAGAACAAGAATGATCTCTCTAAATATGTCTTAAACAAGGACTCTTGCTTCCAAATTTCTTTAATCGCATGCCCAAAGGAAAAGGAAATTCAAGGAATAAAATACTCAATGTGTAGAAGAACTTGTAAATAAAAAATGAGGAATACGAATACGGAGGCAATCCGTTAACAAATGCTTAACTCCTTAAAAACAGGACAGAAATTCTATACTTCCCATCCAAATAGAGAGAAGTGTGACGTTATGTAACCATGATAGCAAAATTTCTGGATCACAACAATTGGTAGTTGAAAGGTCTTGAACTCGTTTTAGCTCTGGCGTTGGGGAACGCAGTCCAATCATGTTTATTAACATCACGGTCCATTAACTCTTTTGTATACATTTTTTTGTTCTCTAAATATAATCCTCCATGTATTAAAGTGGTCTTGCATCTTTCACTTAGCAAAACTACCAGTGAATGACTACAAACTTAGGCCTGCTTTAGCACTTAGTGCTAAACGACTGACCAAAATGAACGTTAATTTTATCCTGGGATTACTTGGGTTAGATTTGTGCGGTAACTGAGGCCTTCAGATTTAGAGCCTGTTTACCTGGAGGTGGAGGACCCAACCCGCATGTCCATATAATCTCTCATATGGTCAACCCATCCATCATGTAAACGTAATCAAATTAAAATGAGAGATTATATGGACAGGCGGGTTACTACTCTCGTACCCAGGTCTTTCACGGCCAAGGGAAATTTCAGTGTAGGACAGAGTGAGATCTGGGTACGAGATTAGCGGGTTACTCTACCTACGCATGTTACTTCACCCACCTGGGGTCCCCCACCGCCATGTAAACAAGCCCTTAGAACTTGGGTTTTACAGGCATTGACCAATGTATACTCATTAAAACCATTTATATATTCCCTACTAGGTAAGGCGTAACGAAGGTAGCCATTAAATGAAGATTGTCTCTGAAGCAAGTACAGTGACCTACGATGAGTCAAGTAGAAATTTAGTACACTGAAAAAGTGATAGAAAAATATACAGAGAACAATCATGGTGAAGTGCGTTTACTCGATTAGCCTGCGAATACAGCCGTCCCTCCTCGCATCTCACGCCGCCAGGGACGTTTTGCGGAAGAGACGTTGTCCCTCTCGCAAAACGTTCTACCGGCAAGAGGGGGCTGCATTCGCATATTCCCCGCAATTTTAATTCAAAGTTGAGTCACTTTGGACGTTTTTCTTCACTTTGCTAAAGTTAAAACCGTCTGATGTTTGTTTTCACTCCAGCAACTGGCCATTAAAATCTCCCTGCTTGACCGCAAATCAAGTCCTTTTTTTACACTATTTACAGCCGTCTTGCCCAAGCGACTATATAAGACACATACAGCATGCATTCATTATCATCTTCGAGACAAGACACACAGGTCTCATCATGGCCTCATTAAACGTACTCGTCAAACTCCTTCCCTCCTCACCTTTTCGCCTTTCCCCTTGTTTCTTTCACGCCCTAGTCTTGTTTCCACTATGTTTTTTGGCTCCAGAGCAGAAGTTGTTTTACGGCAATTTTTTGTTACGTGTCTCTGTCGAGCGTGTGTTAGAACCAGGGGTTTAATTTCGCTAAAATTTTTACGCCCTGGTCTTTTTTACACTGTGTTTTGTGGCTCCAGAGCAGAAGTCGTTTTGCTGCAATTTTTGTTACCTGACTCTTTCGAGCGTGTGTTAGAACCAGGGGCTTAATTTCTATAAACTTTATTACGCCCTGGTCTTGTTTACAATTGTTTTGAGAATGGTGGCTCCAGAGCAGAAGTCATTTCGCGGCAATTTTTGTTACCTGACTCTGTCGAGCGTTTTATTTAATTATGGGGGCTAATTTGTACTAAATGTATTGCTGAGCAGACGTTGTTTCGCGGCAATTTTGTCTCCTGACTCTGTCGAGCGTTTTTCTTTAGTGTGGGTATTAAGGCTGGGGGTTTTGAGTTTGAGTGTGTGGGGTGTTGTCTTAGTACCTGTCGGTACTAGTGTTATGCCTCGGAAAGTCTTCGTACGTTGGCCGCCAGATTTCTCCATCACTTACATAGGAGCGCGGGCAAGATTGATGTAAATAGGATACTATTTACAGCGGTCTTGCCCAAGCGACTAAATAAGACACATACACCATGCATTCATTATCATCTTCGAGACAATACACACAGGTTGTTGTTATGGCCATACACCTCGCCTTGCGCGCTCTCCACTTCATGGCTCCTCTTTCGGATGGTTTGTTTTCCTCTCTTCCCACCCCATCCCAGCCTATAGTTTCTCCGGCCTGTATCCTTCATCCGGAAGAGGCCGCCAGATTTCTCCATCACTTACATAGGAGCGCGGGCAAGATTGATGAAAATAGGATACTACTCTGTCTCTAGGTCACTCAACACATAACAACACATACACACCTGTATAGCTAAAGGCAATACTAAAAACAAAAAGAAAATTATAACCACAGTTGTCTTGCAATACTCAACTGATGATACACAAGTTATTTTGACCCTGGAGATACCTACAACACAGATTGCTGAAACGTCAGTCACTTCAATCAACAACAATCCTATTCATTTTCCAAGTTATTCCCTTAAAAGGAAACAATAATATTTTCGACAATAACCATCTAGTCTCCTTTCTTCTCAAGCGAAGAAGTGGACCTTTTTAAACCTTAATGTGATTTCCTGTTGCTAAAATTATGTCATCTTCCTGTCTGTAGCTTTGGTCTCTAACTTAAATGCTTGTCCTTTTTTGGTTTCGGAGACGAAAATGACTGCTCATTAGACTGAAGTTAATCTAATCGATACAGGCACTCTCCATGAGGAACTATGCCCAGCTCATGGCGAATCTCCAGCTGGCAATTATAATTCTTATGGTCTCTAAGGAATTCAAGAGACTCTTTCATTTGCAAAGTAGACAAATTAAGATAAAAAAATAGAGATAAAATTTCACCTATATCTAACTCCATCTATAAAAATCCCGCGATTAATACATCGCTCTCAAAATTTTCATGTATGCCTTACTATGACTGATCAGATTCCTAATGTCCTCGTTGATTTCATGGCGTAAAAGGCAACATTTTTAACAAATCATTTACTTTGCCTTGAAAGAATAATCATTCTTGATCTATCCTGAGAAAGTCGTTAAAAATAAAATTTGACTTTAAAGGCCTTTAACCGCTGCGAAACAGCTGGACACATGCGAGTGAGTCACTAGAATACCGTGAGGGAGGCGAACGAATATCAGCTTTACTATACAAAATATTTAAATTTGAAAAACATAAATTAAAAGGAGTTAATCCGTCGTTACCTAAATAGAGAGATTACACTTACTTCCTTATGTATCTACATTTGACATAGTTATTACATTACACGACCAGGAGCTCCTGACACGACCCTTTACATATGGAAACTCACTGACTAAAAGGACTTGAAATTGAACATGAGCTTGGACAGGGTAACGAAAGTACTGAAAATGGCTTTGTTTTCAAAACCAATCGACTAATGTTCAAACATCTCTGGCGGCAACTTAGGTTAAGTTCAGTGGCTGTTTGGGAGCATGCCTGGGCCGGCATCTTGAATCTTTCTTCGTTCCATATTCTAACCCTGTATTCAAACCCCAGTGTCCCATTCAAAGTTTGTATGTACCGAATGGTTTCGAAGGAATTCTCCTTAATTTAAAAACTCGAAATTTTACAAAGAATGTATATGGCTCATTAATATTTTTGTCACCCAGCAATTTCGCAGTTTTTGATGGCTGATACGTCCTTCAACATTGCTTGCGAAGAGCTACAAGTTGCACAAATTACTCAACTTAATCAGTTTTTTTTTAACTTTTGAATTTTGTTCGTATATACGGCCACGGCTTCTATGAGATTAGTCGTAAGCTTATCAGAAAAAGTGTAAACAGTAACGTCAGCAAAGAGTCGCCTATTGCAACTGACGCAAAAGTGTATGGAACAACCCAGAAAGTAATAGTACACTGCAAATCACTAGTCGGTTTGCTTTTCCTTTTCTCTCTCTCAAAAATGGACCTTTCATAAGTCGTCATTCTTAGCGCGGCTTTCGATATTTATATTGCCGGCACTTTGTTCTTTCGCTTGTATTAGAGTACCTGTTTGCCAATTTAAGATAAGTAATGTGGACCGCAATGGCATAAATCATTGCTTTATTTTAGTCCATCACGCACGACCAAGGACAAAGGCGGCCTTTTCATTCCTTTTGCTAGCAAGTGTCAGTGGCAAGTAACACCCATATCTCCTTTTCCCACGATATTAACAAATGCCCCTAAAATCTGATGTTGTTTCCTGTTGCTTCACGTACCGCTGCGTTATTAGACTAGTGTTAAATGAAAGACTTTTTCTTATTGATCTTCCTGTTATGACCATAGTCTCGCGCTTACGCTTGCCTTATTGTTTTCCGTGACACTCTAAATTCAATAGAGGTTAATCAAATCGATTAAGTAAACACTTTCTTGCCCCTTTCCATGCAGAAATAAGACAAGCAAATTTTTGGATTTTACTTCTTGCAATTTAGCTTCTTAAGTAGTAATAAATGAATTCAAGAGTATATCTTTATTCGGGATTATTCAACAGAGCAGACCGTCCAGCAGACCGTTGCACAAATTACTCAACTGAATCAGTTTTTTTAAACTTTTGAATTTTGTTCGTATGTACGGCCACGGCTTCTATGAGGTTAGTCGTATGCTTATCAGAAAAATTGTAAACAATAACGTCAGCAAAGATTGGCCTCTTGCAACTGACAGAAAACTGTATGGAACGAACCAGAAAGTAATAGTAGACTGCAAATCACTTGCCTGTTTGCTTTTTCTTTTTTCTCTCTCAAAAATGGACCTCTGATAAGTCATCATTCTTAGCGCGGCCCTCGATATTTATAATGCCGGCACCTCGCTCTTTCGGTTGTATTAGAGCACTTGTTTGCCAATTAAAGTCTAGTGTTTTAATATAAGTAATGTGGACTGCAATGGCATAAATCATTGCTTTATTTCAGTCCATCACGCACGACCAAGGATAAAGGCTGCATTTGCATTCCGTTTGCTAGCAAGTGTCAGTGGCAAGTAACACCCATATCTCCTTTTCCCACAATATTACCAAAATCTGATGTTGTTTCCTACTGCTGCGTTATTAGACTAGTGTTACAAAGACTTTTTCTTACACTTTTCTGACACACTAAATTCAATAGAGGTTGATCAAATCGACTAATTAAAAACTTACTTGCCCCTCTCCATGCGGAAATAAGTCACGCAGATTTGTGAATTTTCTACTTGCAATTCAAAAGTATCTTTATTGGGGCTTATTCAACAGAGCAGACCGTCTATAAAATTACCAGACTCGCCCTCACATTTTGAGATGTGAAGCCTTTTACAATTTGAATGATAACCAAACCGCAATGATACACATGGGTGATCAACATGTGTCTTGTAGTGACTATATCATGATCAGCTAAACCTTGAGAAAGGATGTGTAAGGACATATATTTGTTGTTGAGGAGGTAAATTAGTGGGTATGGGGATTGTATTTTCTCTTTGTTTTGTTTCGTTGTTTAGCTAAGTGTATCAATTGCCAATATAGCCATGTCATAGAATTGAAATAAATGTAAAAGAACATTTTAGCATCGAAAAACTAGATGTCTTTTAATTCAGTTTTAAGTCTACTTGTATGGATGCATTAATGGCCGGTCTTGGTGACAATTAACCATTTTATTTCCTTGTCTACTACACACTTTAATTATAAGCTGTATAGGTCCATTCAAACATCAGCACAGTGTATTAAAATGCAACGTACAAATTCTAATATAGGTGTCAAGTATTAACTCAAATTTTTGTAACCCTAACAACGTTCGTCTTTTTTAGAACATACCTTGGGCTTTATCAATTTAAGAGGCTGTTGTCTCATTGCTTCTTAATCGGTAGAACCGAAAGCAGTTATGCAACGTCAAAGTCTTTCAAATAGATATAAATAGCTTTTCACTGAGAATTAAGGCAAAAACATGTAGATAATGGTCTTGAACTCGTTTTAGCTCTGGCGTTGCGGAACGCAGTTCAATCATGTTTATGAACATCATGGATCAGTAATTCTTTTGTACATATTTTTTTGTTCTGTTAATATAATCCTCCATGTATTAAAGTGGTCTTGCATCTTGCACTAGGAAAACCACTAGTGATTTTGAAACTATTATAAAGTCAAAAAGTCAAAAGCATGCGTCAAGTTCTTAAATACAATAAGAAACAAAATTATATCTAGTTCTTCAGTCAACTACTTTAAACATAACTTAAAAGAAAACTATTCTTGCGTCTTTCAGTTTTACACCTCGGACGAATAAATGTTCTTTGTACTCAACTGATGATAAACAAGTTATTTTGACCCTGAAGATGCCTACCACACAGATTGTGAAAACGTCAGTCACTTCATTCATTATTAGGTTATTCCCTTTAAAAGGTAATACTAATGTTTGCGACAATAACCATCC
Organism: Porites rus; assembly: GCA_964035705.1. Classification (NCBI taxonomy): domain Eukaryota; kingdom Metazoa; phylum Cnidaria; class Anthozoa; order Scleractinia; family Poritidae; genus Porites; species Porites rus. The sequence continues at coordinate 23,777,763 of OZ037999.1, read as the reverse complement.
AGTCTCCTCTCTTCTAGAGCGAAGGACTCTAATGTTATCTCCTGATACTAAAATTCCAGCAGTGCTTTTAAAAATAGGTTACAACCACTGGAAAGGGTTTAATTTATAGCAGTTTTGTCATCTGCCTGTTAGGTCTATAGCTTTGGTCTCACTTATGCTCACCCTTTTTCGGTTTCCGAGACGAAAATGACTGCTCATTAGACTGAAGTTAATCTAATCGATACGGGCACTCTCGATGACGAAATATGCCCAGCTCATAGCAAATTAATTTCCAGCCGGCAATTAGAATTCTTATAGTCTCTAACGGCCCAGATTCAAGAGATTCTTTCGTTTGCAAAGCAGACAAATTGAGATAACAAATAATAATAATAAATAAATAAAAAATTTCGTTTATATCAAACTCCGTCTATAAAAATCCCGGGATTAATACATAGCTTTCAAAATTTTCATGGATTCCTTATAATGACTGATCGATTCTTATTTTCCTCGTTGATTTCAAAATTTGACTTTGAAGGACAAGTCTGACAGTTGCTGTGCGGGAGCATGCGTAGGCCAGCACCTTGGATCTTTCTTCGTTCCATAAACTAACCCTGTATTCAAACCCCACTGTCTCATTTAAAGTTTGTATGTACCAAATGGCTACGAGGGAATTCTCATTAATATTTTTGTCACCCAGCAATTTCGCAGCTTTTGATGGCTGATACGTCTTTAAGCATTGCTCCCGGAGAGCTACAAGTTGCACAAATTACTCAACTTAATCAGTTTTTTTAAACTTTTGAATTAAATGGTAAAAGGCTTCACATCTCAAAATTTTAAAGTAAGGATGTGAGGGCGAGTTTGGTAATTTTATGGGCGGTCTGCTCTGTTGAATAAGCCCCTATAAAGATTCTTTTGATTTCCTTTATTACTACTTAAGAAGCTAAATTGTAAGTAGAAAATCCACAAATTTGCTTGACTTATTTCCGCATGGAGAGGGGCAAGTAATTTTTAATTAATCGATTTGATTAACCTCTATTGAGTGTGTCACGGAAAACAATAAGGCAAGCGTAAGCGCGAGACCATGGTCATAACAGGAAGATCAATAAAAAAAGTCTTTTTAACGCTAGTCTAATAACGCAGCAGTACGTGAAGCAACAGGAAACAACATCAGAGTTTAGAGACATTTGGTGTTTTAATATATTAAGTAATGTGGACTCCAATGGCATAAATCATTGCTTTATTTCAGTCCATCACGTACTACCAAGGATAAAGGCTGCCTTTGCATTCCTTTTGCTAGGAAGTGTCAGTGGCAAGTAACACCCATATCTCTTTTTCCCACGATATTAACAAATGCCTCCAAAATCTGATGTTGTTTCCTGTTGCTTCACGTACTGCTGCGTTATAAGACTAGTGTTACAAAGACTTTTTCTTTGATCTTTCGGTCATGACCATGGTCTCGCGCTTACGCTTGCCTTATTGTTTTCCGTGACACACTTAATTCAATAGAGGTTAATCAAATCGATTATTTAAAAACTTACTCTCCATGCGGAAATAAGTCAAGCAAATTTGTGAATTTTCTACTTGCAGTTTTGCTTCTTAAAGAGTAATAAAGGAGATCAAAAGTATCTTTATTGGGGTTTATTCAACATAGCAGACCATCCATAAAATTACCAAACTCGCCCTCACATCCTTATTCTAAAATTTTGAAATGTAAAGGGGCCTACCATTTGAATGATAACCAAACGGCAATGATCAACATGGGTGATCAACATGTGTCTTGTAGTGATTATATCATGATCAGCTAAACCTTTTGAAAGAATGTGTTGTGAGGAAATAAACATAAATAGCTTAATTGTTTCGTTACCTAAGTTTGATCCAATAATTATGTTAGATAAAAAAGAACTAGCCTAGAATGATCTCTCTAAACATGACGTAAACAAGGACTCTTGCTTCCAAATTTCTTCAATCCCATGCCAAAAGGAAAAGGAAACTCAAGGAATAAAATACTCAGTGACTAAAAGAACTTGTAAATAAAAACAGAGGAATAAGACAACGGAGGCAAACCGTTAATAAATGCGTAACTCCTTAAAAATAGGATAGAAATTCTATACTTCCCATCCAAATCATATGGAGAGAAGTGTGAGGTTATGTAACCATGATAGCAAAATTTCTGAATCACAACAATTGGGAGCTTTAGCAACGACGACGGCGACGGCAACGAGAACGGCAAAAAAGCAATAGGTTTAGATTGGCAAAACAATAACTTTGCACTTGCTTCACGCTTTTTTGTACGTTTCTTAGCCGTCGTTGAACGACTGCGAGATGAAACTTCCTAATTTCACGCGCCTGCCTGGTGGACGAGTGGGTGAACACAACACAAATGTTTTATTTTTTTTTTATCTTTTTTTAAACTTAGATATAGGGTCTGATGGCTGTTTGTTGTCATCTTATAATTTTGCTACCATGACCGCGTGACGTAACGACTTCTCCTCTCTATTCTGCTTTAGATGTTAGTCTCCGACTGCAGACTCTCATTCTCAGTGGATTTCAATGCGCAGTGACTTAATCGACTCAATGTTCATTTGTAATTGGTTTTATAATGTTTCTGGACCCTGTTCCCTGAATGATGGTTAAGTTTAAGCCGGGATTAAGCCAAATTTTAAGCACGGATTTCTTGTCTAATAACATGTAACTCAAGTTTACAAAATATTGTTAAACCTTTACCCTGAGACACAGTAATAATAATACAAAATGTTACTCTAAGCGATGCATGGAAGGGAAATACAAAATAGTGGAAGAGAATTTTAATTCTGGATTAGCGCTAATCGACCAAAATGTGACTGGTCAAATCCTGACCGAAACACAAATTATAAAGTAAGGAATGCACTTTCACCTATGCATAAGATCAGACAAGCAAATAGGGAAGTAATTATAGCGGTATGAAACTCTAACGCCAATATGCCGTTGAATCACGGTGTGTTAAATTAAGCGCAGTGTGAGAAAATTGGTATTTATTTTAACCTTAAGAATATGGTTCACGTACTGCGGCAAGCACTATTATAAACATATATTTGTTAGTGCGGAGGGAGGGAACTTAGTGGGTACGGGGATCGTGTTTTCTCTCTCTTTTGTTTTCGTTGTTTAGCTAAGTGTATCAATTGCTAATACTCACGTCATAAAGGATTAAATTAGCTGCAAAAACCGTGGACGAAGATCCTGCTAGTTGTAAACGTTGGATCTCTAGAAAAGAGATCTAATTAGCCAAAATATAAAGAACCAAGAACAAGAAGTCCAAAGATTACTGCAAAGCTGATTTAAAACAACGTATATTGTTTTTTATAACAATGGTATGGCCAGCCGAAATATTGTTATAAAAAACGATATAAGTTGTTTTAAATCAGCTTTGCAGTAGTCTTTGGACTTCTTGTTCTTAATACTCACGTCATAGAATTAAAATAAATCTAAAAGAACATTTTAGCATCTTAAATCTAGAAGTCTTTTAATTCAGTTTTAAATGTACTTCAGTCTACTTTTATTGATGTGTTAATGGCCGGTCTTGGTGACAATTAACCATTTTATTTCCTTCTCCACTACACACTTTAGTTATAAGCAGTATACTTCCATTCAAACATCAGCACAGTGTATTAAAATGTAACCGTACGAATTGTAATATAGGTGTCAAGTATTAACTCAAATTTTTATAACCTCAACAACGTTCCTTTTTTAGAACATTATAACCTTGCGCTGTATAAATTTTAGAGGCTTTTGACTCATTTATTCTTAATCGGTAGAACTGAAGGCAGTTATGCAATGCCAAAGTCTACAAATAGATATAAATAGCTTTTACTGAGAATTGGTAAAAACAGGAAGTCGAAGAAAGTGCTGAATGTAGAGGTCTTGAACTCGTTTTAGCCCTGGCGACAGACTGAAAACGCAGTCCAATTATGTTTATGAACATCGTGGTCAATTAGTTCTTTTGTATTTTTTTTGTTCCCTTAATATAATTCTCCATGTATTAAAGTGGTCGTGCACTAGCAAAACCACCAGACTAGCTACAGCTCCTGCTTTAGCACTTAGTGCTAAACGACTGACCAAAATGAATGTTAATCGCTGCAATCGGTCCGTTTTTTTGTCCTGCGTGTTACTTCTCCTGTGTCTAAACTTAGGTGTCTGCCAGACAGCAGAGTGCAATAACTGCTGCTATGATCATCAGAATATTAGTGAGCCCCGTCGCAGTGTACAGAGCGTTTGGCAGAGTGGACAAATTGTGTTGTGCGACATTAATATTAGATATGGTTGGTATCGCTTTACAAGTTTCGGTGGCTCTAAAATGCCAGAAAGCGTTGTGCCAGAGGGTCATTGTGGTACCCATGATCCAATTTGGTTAAATGGAAAACATCCCACCGTGGCAAAAGGGAATGTGGCTCGCACGGTCTGCATCAATAGCTATGGCCGGAATAACGGATGCTATGACCATTTCGATATAAACGTCACAAACTGTGGAGATTATTATGTATACTACCTTAAACCTCTCTACTACTGTGCAGCTGCGTATTGTGCTGGTAAGAAAGTATTTTGCTCATCTTTAAGAGAGTGAATAGATTTCAAAAAATCTTACTAATAATTAATTCTTTCATGCAGGATTGAAGGAGCCATGCCCATATGGAAAGGAAGGCGAGCCCCCTGATTGCTATGGTGAGTTGCCATACAACTTTGTAGGTACTGAGTTAATTGCTCCTGACAGAGAAAACATCCTGGTGACCTTCGAACCAGGAATGCACCATTATCGCTTGCCTTTGAAATGTGTAAGCCCCGTTTCCCCGCCGTTTCGTAAAATAGCTTGGGCACGATCGTGCCCAAGCTATTTTACGAAACGGCGGGGAAAATTTTCTTCTTCCCCGGACACACCTGAACCCTTCTACTTGTGCTTTAACTATGCAGTCATGTCACTATCGCAAGACAACAAAGGAAGCATTCCTGTTTCTTGCACAACCCATGACGTGACACTGCACTGGTCATTTACCCCTCCAAAGGAATAAAGTGCCATCGAAAAATTATCCTGAAACAGAGATCGCTTTCTAGAATTTCGAACACACCTGATGAAAAACAGAAAAAATTCCCGCGAAACGAGAAAAGGATTGGACTGGAACTCGGTCCAGTCCCCACACTTTTTAAGTCCAAAATGGCGGGCCAGCTAACTTGATGTAATAACAAGTGCATCATCTCAATGCAAGGCTTTGTTTGGGTTATTTTCTTTATAAAAGCAAAACAAGCTTTTTGTTATCCAGCTCTCCTAACCGTGGATGGATGGTTTCATTTTTTCAGCTCTAAAGGACTCGGAAAATCACAGTTCACCTCGATACTGCTCACTGAAGCTCGTATATGTCTGTGTAATCTACGTGTGTATGGTCATGCTCCTTTGCTGATGTGTCTTTAAAACAACTATTCAGGCTATTACAAGGTCAGACGAAGATTATATGTTAACGAACCTTTTGATAAGCAAATTAATCCGGTAAAAATGTGAAAAAATGGGCCTCACAAAATATGGAGACTTTCCATACTTGGAGTAATGCTTGGAAATATGACGTGAAACTGACTATAAACCAAAGAAAAATTTAAGCATCTTGTAAAAAGATTGTTATATGTACATCAGAACATCATCATTTGTGTTCTATGGTGGTAACTAGGTTTTCAAAGAATAAAATCACCTTTGTTTTGCTAAATTATGTGTTTGTTGCGCTAATCAGAGGCCTGTTTTAGATCAATTTTAAGGTAAGAATCGGTGTATTTCTAAACAACGAAACTGATTTGGCTTTGACAATTCATTTTCACTTACCAAATACAGAATAGGGGCTTCTTGTCAACAATTTGGTTTGTTTATGGCCTGAATTAGGCTCAAAATTCCATTTTGCATCGCCTTAGAGGGGCATGAAGTGTTTGTTCCAAAAATTCAATAAACCATAATAAGCCAAATTTTTCTCAACTGATTTTGATAACTGGGTGACTAAAGTAAACAGTGGTATAGGTTTGGAAGTTATGCAAGAAGGCAGGTGAATATAGTGAAATTTTGAAAAATGGCTATTTTGGGTTGTAATTTTAACATCAATTTTGGCCAAACTCTAGCACCAGGCTCCTCTCTGTACAATACCTTGAGGACAAAGTTACATGCATGAACTGAAAGCTCTATTATAGTAGAGTTCATGGCCAAATTCATTTGGCAGCACAATTTACCAGTGGGGTCTTATCACACTTTCAAAATGTCCCCTGGAAGGCTGGAATTTTGGTGCCCAAAGGGCAAAAAATGAGACCCCCCCTGTAACGCCAAAACTAAAACTCAGAGAAGTGAGCCAAAGTCGCTTCTGAAATATCTCATTATACCCAACTTCTGTGCTAAGTTTCAGCCAAATCGGTTGACCACAACTTTTGGCCCCTGGAACACTTTCTCAGACAATGACACTTAAGAGGCGGTCCGCGTAAGAACCGACCACTCGAATTTCCGCGGAAAACAGAATTTCTTCATTTTTTTCCTGCGACAAAATTAGTCCATTCCATTAACAAAAACCGAATTTGTTTGGCTCATAGTGCTTTTTAAAAAAAATTTGGGCGGCGATTTGCCTGGACAGTCCAAAGCTGTCATGATCGTCTTTTTGAAGGATAAATTTAAGCGTTTTGTTCAAGGCTCGCAAAACTTTCACATTTATCCAAATAGCATAAAACAAAAGGGTGATTTCAATTCATGCTTCCTTTTTTCAAAAAGGGTAAAATATTTAAATTCTGACTTTAAAAAAAGGAGTTATGATGTTTATGATGTTTATACCACGTAAAGCGTCCTTGAAAAAATGCGTGGTTATCCTAGTTTTAAAATGAGCTTTTTTCAAAAGTCTGACGTTATCTGGAGTCTTGGTAACTATCCCTGTTCAGTACAAAAGCTAGCGTATCCAAATCAAGAAAAACATTTTTGGGCACTGTTGATTCCGAAGCACAAGAGTTCGACAAAGTTCGGTAATATTTTACTGCAATTGCGCGTATGACGTAATTTAAGCATTTTGGTGATTTCGAACTTTCCCACTGAAAATCAAACCGAGAGAGCAAATATATTAAAAAGTAGCTTTTATTGTTCGAGATAAACTGTGAATCACTAACAACTTGCCAAACGGCACACGAAAATAGAAAATGTGAAGTTTAATAGCCCAAATTATCGATTCCGGTGTAAGTTGTCGTCTAAGTTTACTTCTAAAAAGCTGTTTACAAAATTTGGTCGTAGGTTTTCATGATCAACAAAGAACGAAAAAGCTTTTCATTCAGGTTAAGCTTACAAGTATTAGACGAAAGTGAGTTCTGTTTAAAAGAATTACACATTTTATCAAAAACACTCGGTACAATGCCGCTGAAATTCAAATCATCTGAAGAGTGTTAATTTCCCGTCACGCTGGCTACGCGTAAATGTCAGGTTTTTTTTAGCTTGTCACGCGTACGTACTTTTTAAATACGGCTGACAAAAAACATGTTCTTTTCTAATTCGACTTTTCAAAAAGTATAAAGGTCATAAAACGCCTTTTCAAGTTTTTGAAAAATAACTGTTTCCACGATTTTTTTTAATTCGAGGTTGAAAAACCCTGTTGCTTATTATTACAGCGGTTTGTGCGTTAATGCGGCTTGTTACAGACACAGCCTTCAAGAACAGTTCGGATAGGTTCGCTACAAGATTTTTTTTTCTATCGCGAGAACTAAAAGGAATTTCAAAGTATTTCAACATGTCCTTGAGCATAGCAACACCAAATGTTCCAAGTTTCTTCTCGTGTGAAAGGTCACGTAAACAGTATGAATCATAGCAGATAGGATTCTTAGAACCAAGGTGGGTGGCCACCTTTTCCAGGACAGCTCGTCTCTCCTGCTCTTCCTCTTGGTTAGCACTCGTTAACATCCGTCGAAAGGCCCTTGTATCTTCGGTCGGATTTCGTAAACGTATGATGTCACGCTCGCCTCGTGGTATATGATGTATGCTTCTGCTTCGATCGTATACTGATTTGTCTGATGATCTGACGGTTTGTTCCCAGGTCTTGTCTTGCTTTTTTGATCATCCCTCGATTGATTCAAACAAGATGTCACTGTCCCCGTTTAAAGGATGTTTTGAAGTTTGAAGCCTCTTCTTGCTCCGCGGGGTAAATTAAAGGACCTTTCAGTGGATGTTACTGAATAACATCCTTTAAATGGCCCCAGATCATCAGGCTTGGTGACAATTATACATTATCACTCTCCTTATTGAATACATGTACATTGTAGACTTGGTGTAAAAATCGCCATACCTATATTTCACATCAGTGAGGAGAAGGATCAATATTGTTATTTATTTAATAATATTTATTTATTTATTCAGGCTCATTTATTTTATGCTTTGTAATATAATTTGCAAATGAAAATGCTCTTTGGTTGGAAGCCATTGATACTATGGAGTATTCATCTATATGATATCTACAAGTTATTTCTTGGGAAAGGATGCCCATCAGGTCAATGGATTTGTTCAAGATTTTATAATACTTTTCTTTAACAGTACATTAAAATGAATGAATGTTGGAATCAATTTTTAATTCAAGTTAAGTACCCCTCAGAGTTTTGACTGGGCTTCTTGTTGTTCTGTCAAAAATGTATTTTAAAAACTGAAAGGGGAGGGTCCAGAGGATGTGGAAATGGTATCCTCCCATCTGCATTAGCCCTTCCCTCTCTTTTAAAATCCCACTCCCTGATTTCTTTGAGGTTTTGCTTGAATATTAGTTTATAAGTGCACATTAAAGCCTCCTGTGCTTTAATTGTTCCTTCAACTTCTTTCGTAGTAAAGGCATGTCATTCTAGAAAGAAAGAAAATGCTCTGTCAGTCGATTAAGTAGAGCAGATGCTATTTAATTTCATGAAGCAAAAACAAACATGAAAGAGTAATTATTCTACAGAAAGATTGTTTATCCTTGTTTGATCATCAATAACCATCCCTTCTGTTTTCTATGTGCATTATTGACTGTGTGATTTGACTGGTGGATTGATTTTTAGTGCACTCTCGATCCTCCTTTTTCCCTCTATGTGTTAATTTGTTCTCTTATTTAGTATCAAAGTGTCAACCAAATTACTTTGGAATTATACTGCTTGTAAAAGGCATCTGTTCAGCTGAAGTGTCCCATGTAGCTGGAGAGAGGAGTATTTGCTAGGTATGATCTATCATGTACTTCTATATGGATCATTGTTACCAACAAAAGATGTCTTTATGTACAATAGTTTGTAAATGCAGATTTTTAACATAGAAATTGTTGTGAATCCAGATTAGTGTCTGTTAGTAAGAGGTGCATGTAAGCTTGTAGGAGGTGTCTGTTAACAGAGGTTCTGTACAGTACCTGATGGAAATTGGGATTTTTTCTCCTGCTCAAGTTCTCTGCTGCAAACTAAATGTCATGTACTAACGTTAATGCTACTATTTACAACAGTAGTGTAACAACATGAGTGATGTTCAGAATACTGAAAGTTTAAAAATATTACTTTGTCAGACAATGCGAATCATAATATTAGAATCATTACTATTACATTATTATTGATCAATTACAATATTATAGTCACTGCTATTACAAATTTTGGCAATACTATGCAAAATATGCTTGCCATGCAGAGAAACTCAGCCAAAGTGATAGCTGTTTTCTTGAAAGGGAATTGCCTTTAATGGATCGTTTTAGCCTTTGTTTGAACAACTGCCTAGTTACGCATACCCAACTGTCGATTACTGATTCTATGGACACTGTTAAGATCTCACAGCAGTTTGCTTGTGCCAACGAACAAAGCAAATGACATTTTGGGAAATTGAAGTAGGGCTATGGGCTAGGCTTGGTGTATGATGTGCCCCCACCCTCCTCCCCTTTCTCCTGAGTTTCAAAACGCTGCGCCGTTTTTCTAAGGCTTCCAGACTTCTAGTGCTTTATCCCTGGGGCAAGGCTTCCATATGAGAGGGGCGGGAATACCGAGACTTTGATCGGTACAGGTTATTATTAAGTTTTGCTTCCTTAGTAACTAAGGTAAGATTGGGCCAATGGCCCACTTTGTATGTAATAGTAAAGGTACTTCTCACCTGTGCCTCCAAAGCCTTTGATTGCCTTGTAGTAGGAAAATTTTACGGTATTTTGAGTCCCAAATCGTCGATTAGCTTCTGGGCTTCTTCAGCGGATGAAACAGAATATAAATTAACCTTGGGGAGGGGGGAGGGGGGTGGTACTCCCTTTAAGGTCCTATACGGGGAAGCCCCGCCCGAAAGGGGTACTTTTTTCAGGCTTCAGGTATATGAAAGGATAGGAATTTTACTTGTTGAAGTATTCAAAAGGGTAGGGAAATCTGTCATTACGGTCTGTGAAGTGGCTCAAAGGGCCGAACAGATGAATTTTATGACTTTATAAAGTCGGGCAAACATTCTATTTTTGGATTGATTCCTGTGTAAGTGACAATGCATCGGATGCAATATTCTAAACGAGGTGTGTAAAAGGGGTACCATTTGTCAACAGAAGTTATACGAAAGGGGTACCTTTTACGTGAAAAATGGTATATAAAAGGGTAGGGGTGGGACCTAGGCGAAGCCTCCCCGTATAAAAATTTGTTAACTACCCAACCACCCTTCCCCCCGGGAAATTATCAGACAGCTTAGTACAAGGTTTGGCTTTCTCTTATTTAATACTGGTATACTTAGCGTTCTTTTGCTGTCTTTCCTTTTCCACTAGTTTTTTTTTCTTTAAATTCTGAATGTTTTGTGTAGCTGTGTGTGGTGTGTGGTCCCTGACCCTTTAATATAATCACTTATTAATAACCTTAGTAAGGCTGACCTATCTTTTCAGCCCTCAATGGTTATAAAGGGCACCCTGTACTCTCTCCATATTTATATCTATTTTTTGTATCATGCAAATCAATGTAGGGTGCTGAAATAAAGTTGTTGTTCTTAGTTGCAAGCATTCATTATTATTCGACAGAAACAGACATTACCGTATGGATAAATTTCTATTATTCCCGCCAATATTTTAAAAATATTGTTAGATGGGGCATTGGTTCATTTGAGCTTTATTCGCTTATTTGTGTAATTTTTCCAGAATGCCATTCCATCCAGGGCCATTCAAGGGATGTTACTCAGTAACATCCACTGAAGGGACCTTCTCGATTCGCTTAGAGGCTTGATCGAGGCGAAACATTAAAACATTATTTCCAAACGGATGCAGTATCATCTTCTAGGTTGAATCCATCGAGGGATGATCGAAAAAGCAGACAAGACCTCGAAACAAACCGTCAGATCATCTGACAAATCAGAGTGGAATATCGAGGCAAAATGAGTCACGGGTAAATATATACCACGAGGCGAGCGTGACGCCATACGTTTACGAAATCCGACCGAAGATAAGAGGGCCTTTCGACGGATGTTAACGAGTGCTGACCCTTCCTCTTCTGCCTGTACGTCTTCATTGAGCACTTCTCGATGTGCTTAGCTTCTTCGCGAAGCTGCTAGCCTCGAAAAAAATCCCTGTACTTGACCCTTTGTGAGCCAATGTTTCCTTTCAAACATCCGAGAACTATCTGGGTTTCTTGCAGTTCGCATATCTGCTGCCACTTTTGCGGGATCTGACTGGATGCAAGTTCTTTCTCTAAGGTCAAATTTCGCTGTTAGGTACTGTTTAACCTCGGTAGGAAAACGCACAGCTTCGTTTCGGGGCTTATGTAGAGCCCATCCAGTCTGCAAGTCACTGCACTGGGGGATCTGCCACTTTCATTCTTTCCGTGAAACTCTTTACCAACTGCTATACTATGCACGCTTCTGTTTTCTTCGTCCTTATCAACGGTACGAAATTTCTCCACCAAGTCTCTTCTGAGCTTGTCATACACCGTATCAGAGTTTCGGCGAACTTGGCTGTGCTCACCAACATCAAGGTGATTTTCGAGTTCACTGAATTTCTTGAAAACCATGTTGCACCCGGGCTCAGAACAAGAGAAAAGACCGCTGCTTTGTTCATTTTCATTCTTTGTCTCTCTCTTATATACTCGAGCTTCTTTGAGAGGAAAGAAGTTCTCATGCACAATGAGGTCAGTAGAACCTTGAGGTTCCGTCAGTTATGACTTCTCGGTAAGGAATGAACCTGCCCAGTCCAACACTATAAGCTCTCCATACTCTAATTCCTTCCACTTCAAACTTGAAATTATGATACTTGTTTCAACCTTTTATCTTATGTACTTCGAGCGTCTTTAGAGTCTCATTTATTGCGCACACGGAGGCAGTTGTACCTTGAACAGGACTTTCTGAGAGCGCTACACGCATGTCTTTGGCAGAAACGACATCCTGTCCCCCACTGCAATATCGTCGGATGGATGATTTCAAGGGGCAAAGGATTCTATCACAGATATCTTTTCCATACTGAGGCTCAGAAAAGTCATACAGTGCTACTTCAATGACTACTCGTCTTCCGGCATCTCTAACGGCGGCTAAGAGAAAGTTATTGTGGTAACAGCCTGCTTAGCCACTCCTTAGGTTCACTTGGGTAATCTAGGGATGTTCTTTCTTTACAACCTCAAGTGTGTTTTCGATGATCGAGCATTACTGCGTACCAGTCTTGTTGGCAAGAGTCGAAGATATGAGCATACGATTTCAGCTCAATTTTTCCAGAGTCAACATTCTTAGTTATAAGGGTGCATGGAAATATGCCAGCTCAGCCCCCGTTTGCCGAACCATTCAGACTGTTTCTCACGAAATTTTATTTGGAGGACCTTCATAGCCCAGTCCATGATCAGAATGGCTGACTGTGGGACTTCTGATTTTAGTGCATCTTGTTTCGCCACCCCCTGATTTATTGAGCGCACAATGTGCGCTTTCCACAACAGTATGTCTGACTGTGTCAAAGTCGTAAAGGACATCTTCTCGTTGTTCGGAACTGTAAGGCGTCCACGATGACCTTTCAATCGCTAGTCTCACTTCCCTTGGAACATCCTTCAGCCCTTGACATTGCACGCAAACAAGGATGCTGTAGCTCGGGATCAACAGGATCACTAAGCGCAAACTTTCTACAGTGGTCAGCACAAGTAGAGTAGTACTGTTGACAGTGCACACGGTATAGGTTTTGGCAAATACGTAGACACCACTGTTTTTCCATTCCTCCTTTCTCAAGAGTTTCAACCAGCGTCTCGATAGTCTGAAAGCCCGCAGCACCATCTGCAGCAGTATTGTCTAAGCCTTGGAGCGATTTACGCTGAGACGCTTCGCGATCCTCCAATATTTTAAACAGAGTAGACCTACTAAGTGGCTTCTGACATTGCTATTTGCAATACTCCAAGTATTGCTCAATCATTGTAGACCTGGTCAGGATCCTTACAACGTTAAGCGTCTCAATTCTATCATCATTATCTAGGGTGAGTACGTTGTTACCACATGAAACATCCTGATAAAAATACGGTCTATTAATGAAGTCTACAAGGTGGTCGACCTTCCCCATATCAAGGCGTACGCGATACTTCGTCTTGATTTCAGGGATGGTCCCAGGGCCGTGCATTTTAGCATGAGAACGTGCTTGCTTTATTTCGCATGTAGAGAGACTTCGGTAAGGTTGGTGAATTTTCTTCACTTTGGTCATAGGGTATCTATGAGCGTAAATGCCCAGAATCTGTTTCTTTAAATTCCTGGTCTTTGCGTTCTCATAAGCAGTCATGAGTACCACAAGATTATCGGGGGCTGAGCCATCAAATAATTCTCTTTGTACAGACATCATTGACTCGAAAAGCTCTTCCCCGTTACCTGGGGCAATTACATTACATACGTGCTAGCAGTCTTCTTTAGCCCTTTTTACAACTTTCAACTGTTCCTCACCGCTTAAGTTTTGGAATGGAGTTTTTAGCTGATATTTAAGGGGCTCGCGTTCTACTTGTTCTTGTGTAGTAAGACTCGCAATCGTATCCATCGCCTCGTTATACCTGCCGACTGCATCGGTTACCACGAGTGAAGTAAAAGAGGCCTCCCCTGACCCTGGAGTCCAGCATGGTGTTGTGGAATTCCAGGAAGCTGGCATTGATTGGTCTTCAAGAAATAGAGTCGAAGTGACCATGCGACCGATGGCTCCCACAGCAGCCTCTTTAGCAGGTCTGCGGAGAATAGAAGTGGAAAGGGTGCTACTTAGTTACCTTGCGATAGGATAACCAGACAGGACAACCGAGTGTGTATTTTTTATAAAACAACAACCAAATGACTACCCTCCAGACAGTACCTTTGAAGGAGCATATCTCCCTCAGTTTCCTCAGGGTATAGCCAGTCTGATTTCCGATCTAATTCTTCAATGTGTTTCCCGGCTTTCTGCACGTTGTGCAAATAGCTAATAACAAAAAGAAACAAAAAATAGTTTTGCAACCTGGAAAGACTTGTTAAAGAATACTAGATTTACTACTAAGTTGATAAAAGAAGCTATATCTTTATATCCCATCTTGGGAATTATATTATATAGGCTATAAATCAGCAACCAGATTTCTGGATGACGCACAGCAAAGAACTATTGCTGTAATGAACTACAAAAACCAAATTATGATCATTTGATATGTTATTTGTTTGGAAATGATTTTCTGGCTGCAAAATACAATCAAATACGGGATCGATCGTTTATCGTTCAGAAAATATATAGAATTGGACTTCCCCTCAGTCTATAGCTCGCTTTTAAGTAATTAGATTACGAACGAAAGTATTTAGTTGAAATGTGAAGGAAGACAAAACCTTTTAATTCTGATATGTTAATTGTAAAATGAAAGAATAAAACAGTTATAGTTGCTAGTCTAATAGTGCTTACGCGAGCCAACTGGAACGGCTTCTCCAAAGATATTTTTTATTTCCCTTGCAGTCTTGAAATTAATAACATGTGTTCCGGCTATTGCCATTTTCTTCACGTAATGTTTTGGATACTGGCAGGTCTTTGGAGCTTGCCAGTATTTTCCCAAAGTGTAGCGATGGACTGGACAAACCGTCATATTCTTGATCTGATCATCAGTGAGTTCTAACAGACCTGCCCTTGGGTCCGTGCACACTTCGGCCAATCTAATTTTCCATTTTTCCAACAAAAACGGAAAAAGGAATATTATTTATCCTTATCATATTTGCATATTTCAAAGTACCAAAGTACCAAAGTTTCTATTTTTTGCGAAAAACGGAAAAATAGAAAAATGAGTTAAGAATCGAAGATTATTTCATTTTTCTCACTTTCTAACAATAGCAAGAAAATAAAAAATAGCAAAATATCGCTTTTAGCCGTCTACAGTATTTTTTAAATTTTTGAAGCGGACTTCAAAATTAGAAAAATGAAAAAATGATCAATTTTCCTAACCTTTTTTTTTTTTTCTATTTTTTTTCTGTACTTTAAAATATGTAAACGTGATAAGGATAAGTAATATTTCCTATTTCCGTTCTTGTTGGGAAAATGGGAAATTAGATTGGCCGGAGTGTGCACGGACCAAAAACCTAATCCACTTTAGACTAACTAGTTCTGTTAGACGATTTACACAGGGTCGGCGGAGACGTGGGATGGGCAGGGCGGGTGGGGGCCCTTTAGTTCTCGGAATGCGAACGTAGTTTCATTCACTTTTGGATTTGATTAGCTGATTCCTTTACGTCATTACTTAGGACTCACTCTGTGACCTGTTCTAACACTGCGTCACCATAAAGTGTTCCTGTTTCATTCAAACTGTGGAATGTTTCCCCATACTTGTTGCATAGGTTTCCCGACATTAGCGATCTTTGCTCTCGTCTTTCCAGGGCTGAGTTGCTTAAAAGGTGGATAACGCTATCCGCTGGATAAATAACTATCCAGTAGATAACGCAATTGGTTTCCCTAAAATACATAAAAAATTATCAGGCCGCTGGATAGTGATTTATCCGGTGGATAGTCGCTATCCAAAGTTTAAACAAATGTATGAGCAAATGTATGGGGCCAGATCATCAAGATGTTCTATCCCGCGAGTGTATACTAGTCGCCTCGTTATGTTTCTCCTCCATAATATTAATTCAATATTCTTTACTCTTGCAATCCTAAAACACCCGTTCTGCGGCAAGATCCGTTATTTCGGCAAGCTAAGCAGTCTACGTTTGAGCATCTATTTCATTTAAAAGCGTCTGACCTCTTCACTGGCGTGTTCTTTATTTATTTTGTGCATGTGACTGTTCAAAGACCTTCTTCTTAAGTCCTTCCCCTTAATCTCTCTCACGAAACGTTTTTTTTTGTGCAGGGACCATAGTGTTCCTGGCATGAAAACCGTTGAGTTACCCCCCCTTTTCCCGTACCAATTTTCACGCCTTCTCCTCCCCCCTCGTACCCTTTCTAATATTCTTCATTTCCACGGCCGGGCCGGTACGGTACGGCTTTCCCGCCGCTTTCATCCACAGTCGACACCCGACAACTCAAACCCTCAGCGAAATCGAGATCAAAAGTGAATGGAACTACGTCCGCATCTCGAAAACTAAGCCCTCCCCCCACCCCCCCCCCTAAATTCCCCCACATCTCCGCCAAACCTGGGTAAATCTTCTAACCAAATTAGCGAGTCTCTTCTTCACCGTTAAAGTATTCATAACTTCTCACTTTTCTGCGCCATTTTTCAATAAACTAAAAGTGAAAAACTCTCTGAAAGGGTGTATCGTTTTAAAGTTTTACTATTTATCAAACAAATAAAAAAATAGAAAATTGCTCGCAACACTTGTCATTTTTTCATTTAACATATTAAAATGGAATTATGGAAAATTGAGCGATAGGTATGCTATTTTTCTATTTTTTCATTTTTTGAACAAAATGGAAAAAATGAAAAAATGGTGCGAAGAAATATGATTTTTTCATTTTTCCGTTTTTGTATTTTTGGCGAAAAACGGAAAAATAGAAAAATGAGTTAGGAATCGGGCATTATTTCATTTTTCTCATTTTCTAACAATAGCAAGGAAATAAAAAATAACAAAATGTCGCTTTTAGCCGTTTACAGTATTTTTTGTATTTTTGAATCTGACTTCAAAATTAGAAAAATGAAAAAATGATCAATTTTCCTGACCATTTTCTTTTTTTCTATTTTTGTCTGTACTTTAAAATATGTAAATATGACAAGGATAAGTAATATTTCCTGTTTCCGTTTTGGTTAGAAAAATGAAAAAATAGATTGGCCGAAGTGTGCACGGACCACCTTGCCAGTATCAGATCCATTTCACAAAAATATTCCCTTGACAGGTGATGATTCATTAGGTGTGAACTGATGTCAGCGTTGCAAGGACCCAAAATCTACACATCCTCGATTACTTCCACATTTTCCACCTGTTATTGCGGGAAAGGAACAAAATGCAGCCATTCTATCTGCAAAGGTTATCCCGGCACAATGTAAATACGCTCTTCGTTTTGTGTTCCAACTTTGCATACGAAATTAAATTAAGTGAACGACGCCAGAAAAATTAACTTAAATTAAATTAAAAACTTGAAGAAATAGTAAACCAGCAAAACAGTTTTCTTCTTAAAGTAGCCAGTTTTTTGTACTTTGTTTATTCTACCTCGTTAAGCCTGATAAGTAGTTAACAACCAACATGTTTTGCACTGCAAACTGAAATCTGAAATTGACATCCTCAGACACAACATAAATTATGTCGTCTGCACACAAAAACTTGTGACTAGAAAGTTCGGTACATTTTGGTAAACTATTTCTTTGCTGAATCGTGTCCTAACTTTTGAGGAGGTAATTACACGGTAAATCTTTTCATACTGTATTTTAACTTTTTTACTGTTCTAGATCCTTTATATCAACGAAATTTCTTAACTGTTTAGCCACAACTTGACATAGCAACATTCACGGGAGCTGCTACTTTTTTTGTGTAAAATCCCAATTTAAGTACAATATGTAGTGGATTTTAAGATATTCACTGTTTATCCCCAGCATTAAGTCAGTTTTGAAAATAATTGCTCCATGACAATGATGTTTTTTAGTTTTGTAGTAGGAAAGTTCGGAATCAGGAAAATGCGTCAATTACGTCATACGCACAATTACAGTAGAATATTACCCAACTTTATCGAACTCTTGTGCTTCGGAATCAACAGTGCCCAAAAATGTTTTTCTTGATTTCAGTACACTAGCCCTAGTACTGAACAGGGATAGTGACCAAGACTCCAGATAACGTCAGACTTTTGAAAAAAGCTCATTTCAAAACTAGGATAACCACGCATTTTTTCAAGGACGCTTTACGTGGTATAAACATCATAAACATCATAACTCCTTTTTTTAAAGTCAGAATTTAAATATTTTACCTTTTTTGAATAAAGGAAGCATGAATTAAAATCACACTTTTGTTTTATGCTATTTGGATAAATGTGAAAGTTTTGCGAGCCTTGAACAAAACGCTTAAATTTATCCTTCAAAAAGACGATCATGACAGCTTTGGACTGTCCAGGCAAATCGCCGCCCAAATTTTTTTAAAAAAGCGCCATGAGCCAAACAAATTCGATTTTTGTTAATGGAATGAGCTAATTTTGTCGCAGAAAAAAAATGAAGAAATTCTGTTTTCCGCGGAAATTCGAGTGGTTGGTTCTTACACGGACCGCCTCTTAGATAGTACACAAAAAGGGATATTTAATCACCGAGATCGCGATTAAAACAAAAGTTGAGATAACCATGTAAATTATTAATCGAATTTTTACCATACTAGTAGGGGTATAAATTATAGATAATCGTGAACCCGACGGGTTACCAGGAGGTCCAACCCTTTGTCTTTTTATATGCAATGTAACACTTTTGACAAATAAAAGGACCCCTTTAACTTACCTTTCATTGAAAAATGGTGCCCATTTCACATACCTACCAACAGCAAGTCTTGTTTTCATCACAAGTCGTTTTTTAATAAGTACCAGAAAGGCAGATTTCCCTTACGTTTTCATATATTTCGACTCTTTAAATTCCTAGCACCTTTTCTAACCTAGATGAAATCATAAGGGGTACCCCCTCTTCTTGGGGCTGTGAATTCCTGTGTTGAAGAGGAAAGGCGGCTCGTTTGGTAAAGTAGTAACTGAGAGAATTATATGAGATAAATAATGGCGTTGAAAAAAGTGCAAAGAGTGTTTCTTTGGAGGGTTGTGTCCAGAATATGCCCAAGAAAAATACAGTGGACGCTCCCCTAAAGGACACTCTCGTAAGCGGACAGCTCTACACCCGGACGCCTTCAGAAAACCCCGTTTAAACTCCCATAAAACGTAGACTCCCACGCAGATGTTCTCAGGGGGTTCGTCACGTGTTCCTGCCTCATTAGCGCTGAATTTCTTATCCTGTGTGAGCTATTTGTAACTAGACTTCCCTGCCATCGTTGATTTCTTACTTTCTCCTCTAGCCTCTCTACTTTACACTTCCGTAGTTCCGTCTTGACTGTACGGGGATGCTTGAGATTAAGCTCGATACCATGCTCCTTCGCGAACCTAAACTTTTCTTTGACCATGGTCCTCCATCCCTATTATTATATCGCAGAAACTCGCGAAGCTTGGTGGGGGGGGGGGGGGGTAGGGGGGGTTGGAAGGCCCATAAAATGTCAGGGATGGAAGGGGGAAGAGAACTGGAGTAATTTGTGTAGCTTGGAGGGCGGGTTTCAACACTGGCTCTAATATTGGAATGTGAGATGTACTTAATCTCCTTTTGGTTGGAGTAAATCTGAACCCAGTGCTCTGTCGTTAAAAAGGATTTTCTGGGACTTAGAGGGGGGGCTGGTGTTGTTAAGGAAGGGTAGGCAATGTTTCATAGGTCCCGTGTTTAACCCATCTGACCCTCCTACATGTGTAATTATAGTCAAAGGAAAATGGGTGTGATAGTGAATAACTGCACAAAAGAGAGAATGTGCAGGTAACTCATGTCATCTTTAATTATAAGTGTAATAATTACTTGTGAAGTGTGTCATTAGTAGAGCAGTGAAAATAACAAGTAAATGCTGGCAATAGACGAAAAATATTTATTGCGAAGTGAACTACAGCAATGAGAGTGTTTGCGCTTGTTGTAGTACATAATCCAGAGATACCAACCTCTGAAAATCTAAAATCTGGAGACTCTTTTTTTGCATTACCCCCAAGACCCCAGATATCAATGATCAAACCCCCCCCCCCCCCCCCCCATAAGCACAATTCGACCCAGTCCCTAATCGGGTTAGGACATTATATGAAGTCTTACATGAGGTACAGAACCATCACAATTAGCCTTTATGATTGTAATGGAGAAATAATCTCTGTCACTGATGAAATACATGCGAAAATGCCCCAGAAACCGAACTTTGACTGAAAGAAAATTTGAATTTTGGGAGAAAATGGGATAAATTCCAAATTAAAGCACAGAAAAGCTCATACCTTTTTTTCCGGGAGATTTGCTGACCCGTACCAGCCGTACAGGAGAAGATTGTCGTCGTATCCGGGAGAGTTGGCATGTATGAAAATCACACTTGACAACTAATTGTTTTTTGAAAGAGTAAGGTGCAAATATAATCACTTACAATGAAATTACATGTAGCAATGTCATTAAGGGTGCAGTTGAGGAGATGATTATTGAATATGCAGTACCCTCATTAGCACTGCATTATCCCTGTAAAGAGTACCAAATCATTTGTGAAAGTGTTCACAGTTAGTATTTGTGTACATGCAGGACAAACAAATACCCATGAAAGAGTGAGTATGAAATGTCCACATACAAGTAATGTTGAAGTTGATCAGTTTCTCAATTCTCAACATGCATGACCTTGTTGAGACAGAGGAATAGTTTTTGAAATTCCCAGACTGACAGTCAAATGTACACTTTCCCTGACCAAATGAATTGACAGTTTGTCCAGGTACTAATGGATTCCAAATTTCCACTCAAAACTTCGTGTACTGGACACAGATGACGTAAAGCAAAAGACTTCTTTGTTTTCTGTTCAGAGAAAATCTGCTTGGTATTGTTTCAAGGGGGCCGTTCCAAGGCTGTTGTTCTTTTGCTTTACGTCATCTGTGTCCGGTACACAAAATAAATACCCCAACTCCCATTACCACCATCCTCGCCAACCATTTATTACATGAATTTATCGTGAATGTAAAGCACAGAATGGATTGATCTTAAAGAAAACGCTATATCTGGTTGTCGTTTAATTTCTGGAAACAATATCCATCTGATGGAATATGTTTAACTTCGGTAAATATGCAGAAATATGTCACCTCCCTCGGACTTCTTTGAAAGAGTCCAATTTTCCCTGACTTATACTGAAATTTCCCTGACTAGATAAATTGTCTCCTATAAATACGGGTAAAATAATTAATTTTCCTGGCATTGTAACGGATGTCACACACTGATGTTGTGAGGAGATCCGAATTGTAATACATATGTTCTTTTCGAATATTAAATAGGATCTAAAATAGGAGGCCAGCAATAATAAATTTTTATGTTTGACATAAAAGACACAGCTGTGTTTATGTATAAGGCTGCTATACATAGATACATATTTTTACGTGGGATGGTTTTGGAGAAGTAAATGTAATAAAAATTGTAAACGAAAATTGTGTTCAATAAGGTCTTTTACGGTATTTTAAGGTTCTTTTACAAATGTAACGCTTCCCTACATTATCGGTGTTATACACTGTTGATTGTAAAATATAGCTTACTGTAAAACCCAGTGTTGCTCATGGTGTAAAGGCTGATAGGCTGTCCTCAGTCCGCTGGTAAGATATTCTTGCATCTTGCATTGTACAGATCGTATAACTGTTGCTGCTTATCATTGCATGGAAGAAGATAATTTACTGTAAAATGTAAGCGTTGCCTGATCTCCCCATCGCTTTTTGAAGCGTCGACAGTCTGTGTTCTCTCTCTTCATCAGCTCCATTTACAGTGTAATTGTAGCATTTTGTCGCTGCCTCTGTACATGTTTGTGGTCACTGTGTTGACGACGTGTGATCAAACCATTTTTAAGGGTCAGACAGAATGCAACCTAAATATCTTAACACCTTATATCTATTTTCCTCTAAACGCACTTATATACGTAAATAAAAGACTTTTTTCTTTATTTCATAAAATGCCGCCTAGTATTTAAATTGCTCGTGGGGGAAATCTCTATTCCTCATAAGCTCGGCGTCTCGGACATTTCCCCGCCATAGTCACTCCTCCCAAGTAATGTACAAATTTTAAATTTAATGTTAATTAACCTATTTATTATCGTTTTTATTCTGCTTGTAATTCATTGTGTGTGGCAAAATAATCAATAAAATAAAATAAAGACGTTGCCTTCGCTGTGCTAAGCGATGTTCTTTCTGCGCGCGCCTTCTTGTTGTCGTCTTCTCCGCCCGCGATGAATTTTAGTCGGCGTTCTCCTGAGGAGTTTCGGTTGAAAATCGAGGATTTCCAGCCACTTGTTGTGCTTGTTGTCCTGTGTCATTTGAATGGGAAATTGCTCGTGATTCACCGATTGTAAACATTGTTTCATAGATGAATTTCATGAATAATACATGGCAATGCGCTGGTCATCAGCGGCGAAGTCTATGTTGCCTGGAAACGCAAAATGCGCCACGAGGTAGCGCTACATGACGTCATTAACGGACACCAAGCATATATTCAGAGAGAGAAAGATATCGCATTTTGCATCTGGCTAAGACCACGGGCGGTTAACGTGATGCACGCGCGTTCTGCGCGCGACGAGATTATAAAGTCGCCTCGCGAGAATTATTATTATTATTATCATTATCATAGCAATAATAACAATATTAATTTTGAAAATATGAGTACATGAAACTCAAATATGCGAACTATGGAGTGCAGAATTATTAGAAGCAAGATAATCGCAATTGTATACGCAACTTATGCAGTTACGAAAAGAAAGCCTGAAAAAAATTCAGGCTTTTACGGGATTCGATCATTCGAACCCTTGACCTCTGCTATACCGGTGCAGCGCTCTACCAATTAAGCTAACAAGCCAACTGGGAGCAGGTCGTACAAGCAGGGCTTTCTTTTCGCAACTGCTAAGTTGCCTACCCAACTGCGATGATCTTCCTTCAAATAATTCTTCACTCCGCCGTGCACATATATGATTTTCATATATTCATAATTTCGTCATCATCCTTTCAAGGGTTTTTCACGAACCAATTCAACGACCTGCTCCAGGCTGGCTTGTCAGCTTAATTGGTAGAGCGCTGCACCGGTATCGCAGAGGTCAGGGGTTCGAATCCCTTACAAGCCTGAATTTTTTTCAGGCTTTCTTTTCGAAACTACATAAGTTGCGTATACAAATGCGATTATCTCCCTTAAAATAATAATAATTTTATTGACAACAATGCTAACTATTAAAATCCTATTTACAATTAATTCGCTTGAGAAACTATTCGCTCAAAACACTATTTACAATTCCTTTCGATTAAAAAAAAAACACTTAATTTTGCTTAGAAAAAGTTAAATTAATTAACGAAAATTATTCGAAGTAAAAACATTTCATTATCATAATTGCCATTACTACTATTACTACAAATATAATCATAACTATAACAAAAATTCTCAAATCTGATTGGCTATCAACTGCCCTGATTTCAGGCTTAATAGGAAAGTCTAATTGGACAGTACGCGTCATGCCTAAGTAATTGGATAGTACGCGCTTAAATGGCTTTTTTTTTTCACTGCTAGCAAAAATCTTGGAATTTCTTGTGTTTTGATTTTAAAAAGAGCTTTATATATCACAAATTTTATTGAAGTTACGATTAATTGGTAACAGAACCTCGTGTACTCCAATCTGGTTTCTAATCATGCTTGTGATTAAATAAATCGGACTCCCGCTACGCGGTTGTCCAATTTTGTTAATCACTCGTATGACTGCAAACCGAATTGGACTCCACTCAGTCCTGTTACCATTACTAATAATAATTATCATTATTACTATTCTTATTATTTTTATTACTATTACTGTATTTTTATCGTTATCATTTATTATTGTCATTATCATTCTTCGCGATTCTTCTTATTTTATTTATAGTTTTTCATTAATTTTTTTATCCAGATATCTTGCAATATCTCTGCAATGTTTAAAACATCCCCTAAAAACGTCTGGTCAACTCCTAAATACACTCGGACGCCATTCTTTGTAGGACTGGAGGTATGGAATGTTATTATTAATTAGTCATTATACTAATTTTCATCCTGAAGTTTAACTGGGCAATGTTTTTGAAGTCGTTGACGTGTAAAATATTGTGAGGGCCATATTTTACAAGTCACCGCGTTATTAAAATAAGTACGCCTGACACAATACAAAGTCAAAAGAGTGAAAAATGCAATAGTTACTCAAAGTCACCCGAGACGCACCTCCTGAAAGCCAGTGATGTCAGAAACTCTAAAGGGGGGCGGGGCGTGGGGAGGGGGGGTCGGTTACATACATAATTACATACACACAGACATACATACATACATACATACATACATACATACATACATGCATACATACGGTTATTAAAACAGAGTTTAGCCGGCGTTAAAAATACGGGTAATCGAAGAGATGATGAAGACAACAAAGCAAACAAAAACAGCAACAAAAACAAAGAAAGATAAAATGATTGAGATCAACAAAAAAATAAATAAAGGATAGAAGGAATGTACCCAAAAGCTAATTGATATACTCAATTCGTTTGTTTCTTCTTCTGTGAAGCAAATTAAGTTGACTATGATATGGCGTTCCTTGTATCTTTCACGTGACTGTTGTGTTGATAAGAAACACACTATTTCATTTTTTGAATCAGTAGTCCAGATGCTCGTAATGTTTAATCAGTTTCGGCAGTTAACATAGGTGATTCTCTAAACGCTGCAATGGGTAGCTCACTTATCCTAGAGGGTTTCTTGACCGATTCTTGACAAAAGATTCGCTCATAATTATTGGCCTCTCGTAAAGTTTATTCATGATCGATCGTTCAAAAATGTACGCTCGCCATCATTTAGTGTAGGTCTACCATGGTTTGCCGGTGCATTCCTTTGAAAATTTACCGTATTAGAAATGCCGCTATTCATGCTTGCGATCCCCGAGGTTCCACCGAAGATAAATGGCTATGATGGCTTCGGGCAGGCTTCGAGCTGGTTTCTCCTGCTCGGCTTTTTTGACGCAGCTTCGTAAATATTTGTCTTGCACACGCCTATATACGCCAGAGGGTGATTGTGCCGGAAGAAAAAAAAGTGCTTTAACCTACTTACAGTGTAGGTTAAAGCTGGTCAAAGCGACATAACGACCCGCCTGCTTTGCATTACTTTAGCGGGTTCCCCAGCTGATTTGCATGCTTGATTCTCCCTTCAGATATCTTCTCTGAGTAACAAAATTCACTTTCTCTTTTCTTATGACAATGAGAGCCCATCTTCTATAGGAAAGTCGTACGAAATCACAGCTTTCACTTATTCACAAACAACAAACAAACTTTTGAATGAAGCCGTTACCGTGCCCGTGAAATCCGGGCTGCGCAAAGACCCAATCAGTTTTCATGATTAGTTACCGTACTGCCCTCTTGGGAGAAAATAAAGGATGATGGTATGAAAAGTAAAAGAATCGAAACCCGCTTAAAGGAACAGTTTTAAGTGCGGACAATAATAGAGAGTGCAAAAATAAAACACAAAACCCCATCATTTTTTCCTTCTTCTTTTTCATTTACTGAATTGCTGAGAATATATTTTTGTTCAAGAAATCCCCCATATCTTGATGAATAACTTCCTGATTCACTGTTTTTAGGTTAATCAAACTGCGCTGGACATACCGACGTTTGATAATTGTGACCTTGACACTGAGTACGTGGTGACCCTCACCCCTACAATTCCTGTTCGAAAGTACAGATTTGGATATCCGAAGATAACCTTCTATGCACCTAAGGAAGTGATTGTAAAAAAATCCTGCGTAGCAAGTTTAATGGACCTCAAGCCGGTACACCTATCTGTTACTGCAGCCTGCAAAGAAGGTTCGACAACTGGACTGAAACCAATTGTTCTAAGTTTTCATAGAATAACTCCTCGTTGGGATGCGAAGTATAGCCTTCCCAAAATCTGGGTATGTTTAACTATCAATTTATTAAAGTTATTGTTCGCGTTTATGTTGTTAAAGCTGGTAAGTGGGCTGCTTTTATTTAAAACCAAAAGAAATAGCTAAAAGACAAAAATTCTGAAAAATTGTAGTGATAAAAGGATGACATAAGAGCTTTCCCCATTATATTCGCTTTTCTTTCTCTTTTCACTGACTCTTATGGAGTTCGATTGTCGGATCGGTATTCGGCAAGAAGATAATACGAAGAAATTTGAATCAAATCTCTTAGTAATGTGCACCATATTTCAGGATTTCTTAATGCAACAAAAGCCAAAAAAAAAGCAATAATTCAATAATTAATCTCATGTTTTCTCGTTCCGAAATATAATACAGCAGATCAATCAAATGCGCCAATCGAAAGCTGCATGCCATGATCACCTTAGAAAAACTAAATTGCTTTTTTCTACCTTCGAAGCTCTCCATTCGCCTGCCAGATGTTACATTGAACCTATAAAGGTTTCCAAATTTTGTCGTTTTATAGGCTTCTGTCAAGCAGTCCATGAATATGGAGGGCATGTAAATTCCAAGATTTTTAGACGACTCTCCATTTTGACATGGACCTTGCCTAGTCCCTAGGCCTCATTATTATGGGCGGCCGATGCGTTTCGGGTCACGTGGTCCGAGAAAGTTTTTGAGGCCTAGACAAACTCGGAGAAGTGAGACATTTTGTCTCGCTTGAGGCGAAGCTTTTGGAAGCGGGCGAGCTGTCAATAACTTTTCCGCGCTGATGAAAGATGTCCAGCAGCCATGGAGAGTACAGAGGATAAAGAGTTAAACCGAGCATTTTGATTCTATGCACGTTTACATTGTTGAAAGTCCTTGGGCCTTTCTTTTTCATTTATCTCATTAAACTAATTTGAACTTTATTTCATCTCATAAACTATTTGTAGGCTAAGCAAAACAGCGTCGCAAAAAAATTATTTGATCAAGAATCGGAAGATAAGCTAAAGAAATAAGTTTATATTTATTCTTGGATATGAAAAGCTATCTTTCGTTTCTCTATTTTCGCTTGCTACTATAAATTTCCCGTTATCATTTCACTTCGAAATATTTTATGTAATTTAATTTTTGGATTGGAAGCTTATCAAACTAATCGGACAGGCTGTTGATCTAAATTTGGTAGAATGTCAACAAACTACTGTTTCAAATCTTTTTATCAATAAAGAACTATCATTTTAATGGTTCATTTGAAAATGAACTAAAAGAGAAATTACTTGCACGTTATACAGTAGTATTCTTTCCGATTCAAAGTAATATTTTTGTTCTTTGTTAACAGAAACCAGGTTAGTGCCGAGTTTTAAGCGAAGGATATTCACGCGCAAAGTTATTTATAGTTGAACGTGGGAACTTTCCAAAAATGCAAAAATGCTCACGCATGCGCACTCCGAGATTGTCTAGGCGTCTCCCGGCCGTTCGTCTCGGATACGTCACCGAAATGCATTGACCGAGAGGGCCTGGAAGGACGCCGTACGGGGACTAGGCAAACATAGACAATAATGCACCTCGTTCACTCCCAAAATTTATATAACCATTGTCTTCAATTTCTCTTGGGACAACTGTAAAACCCAGAAGAAATTGGAAACAATGGGGTATGCAAAATTTTGCGGGGTAAGCAAGGTGCATTATGGTCTATGTGAAAATGGTAAATACCAAATAATTATATCAATCAAGGCCTGATGGTTCGCAGATACATTGATATCTTTTCTTTTTGATATTGTTCCTCTTTTTATCATTATTGCATTTTTCCTTAGGTCAATGTCAGGAATGTAACTGATATACACCAGTGTAAGTCAGTTACAGATCCACATTATTTTCCATTACATCCTAGTGGTGAAGAAAGGTTAGTAAAGATAAGATCACAATAAGACGTCGAGGACTGTTTCTTATGTAAAACCAAGAGCAATAGCTAGCTAAATAAACACCTTCAAAAAATTGTACCGAT
Source organism: Porites rus (assembly GCA_964035705.1). NCBI lineage: Eukaryota > Metazoa > Cnidaria > Anthozoa > Scleractinia > Poritidae > Porites > Porites rus. The sequence continues at coordinate 23,749,777 of OZ037999.1, read as the reverse complement.
TTAGTACGTAAAAAACAAAACAACAGCAACAACAGAAATAGCCAAAATTTAGTATCATGTCAACTTACAATAGGGTCTATATTCAACGAATTTACACAAGAGAAAACTCTCATGTTTTGACTGCTGCATGAAGACAGTGACGGAGTAATATGCGTTAAGTAAAATACAATAAGGTTATGTTCACACTATAAAGGATAGCTATACACATATTAGATCAACGATTAGGATTATTTTGAGATCTCCTCATTCTTCCGTCATTAGAAGCGGGTGGTACTTTACTGCCAGTACATTTTGACATAATTTGTTGAATGAAGTTGAATGACAAAACAATTACTACAACTGTCGCTCGGCCGCCCACTAACTCAGCGAGATAATCTCGTCGTAACAGTTATTAAAGAAAAAAAACAACAACAACAAAAACAAAAAACAAAACAAACAAAAAAACAATATTCCTGCAAAGCCCTTTTGATCCACCATACCATTGATATACCCGTCAGTAATATATATCCTTTGTGGCAATGTGCAGTTATTACGACTATATGGGGCGTGGAGACTTTATCCTTTACAAGAATACAGAGAGATATTTTGAGGTAAACAATTTGTTTTCTAAAGTGGTTATCTTGCTCTGGCTTAACAGTTACAGTATGAAGCTTTTTAAAAAAAACCGATAACCTTGCCTCAAGGGATTGTGGATTTTTTTCAGTGTTGTTATAAATCATTGTTATCGTCGTCATCCTCACCCTCATATCTTTATTAACTTTATTATTAAAAAACTGTGTTTGCATAGCCTGATATAAACACGAGAGGGGTTGGGAGAATTCAAGACAGTTATGCAAACGCGAGACGAAGTCGAGGGTTTGCATAACTGTTTCGAATTCTCCCAACCTCTCGAGTGTTTATATCAGGCTATGCAAACACAGGAAAAAAGTTTTCTATTGTTTTTATAAAAAAACTTTCCCGACGAAAAAAAAAGCAAACCTCTCTTGTTTAGAGCAATGATTAAAAGACAAGTCGCGAAGTCTTGAACACGAAGCTTGTACGCGTAATCAGTCCTTGTTTTGCAAAAAGGATGCTTTCCAAAATACGTGTTTTTCTCGCTTAAAATGTCAGCTCAAGCTCAAAACAATTGACAAGGCATGTTTCTAAAGATTTTCTAAGTTTCAGCCGACGAGGAAATGGGTAAATAAAGTAAACTTGTCGAGGTTTTCAACTCAAAACCTTTTCCAAATTCGTGATTACGTGATTTGCGCGCGAAAAGCAAAACATCTTGATGTCACAACCATGTTTACATACTCTCATGCAAACACGCCTCTCGGCCAATCAGAGCGTGCGTACTATCTTAGTTATTTTATAATAATACATATCACACACTGGAAGAAAAAATACACAAGAACAGCCAAAGCCGGGGGCTTAAATGGCCTAAGGTCAGCAAAAAAAGACGTGAAGAATTTACAGGAATAAAAGAAGGCTTTAACTAAAATAATTACAATACAATTGAATCAAGAAAGAAAAAGTCAGTCAGGAAAAAACTTACAACTGAAATAATACTTGGCAACTAATTTCAAATATTTAAACAACTAATAATTCGTATAAACCACACAAACAAATACACCTAGTATAGTCCCATAAGGTGTACAGATTATCCGTAGGCTAATTAACTTCTCAGAAAAATACGGTCTTAAGTTATTTTTAAAGTTATTTACTGTGAGATTATTGCGCACAGTTGACGGAATATCATTCCAAATGATAGGAGCTTGCCAAGTGATAGCAAATTGATACTTATGACAGGTATTATGCAGATTAAAACGTGGACGAGTCATATAATCGTGATATTCAGAATTAAAATGAAGCATCGAGGAAACAGGAGTTGGCAAAAGACTATTAAAATGTGAGAATACAAAACAAGCAACATGGAATTTATAGATAGAGTAGAGTGAAAGAATATTATGCTTAGAAAAAGGGGGCTTAGAGGATGTGCGCAGAGGAGAAAAAGTAATTATACGAACGGCTTTCTTTTGAAGTACATAAAGGGGTTTAAGGTAAGAAGCATAAGTAGATGCCCATATTAAACTACAATAATTGATGTAAGGTAAGAAAAGAGAATTATATAAAGTTTTCAAAGTATTCAAAGGTAAGTATCGCTTTGACTTGCATAAGACTCCTATTACTTTAGAGACTTTATCACAGACAGCAGAGATATACGGTTTCCAAGATAAATTTTCATGAATGATAATCCCAAGAAATTTGTCTCCCTGCACACGTGTGATGAGAGAATTATTTATAAATATGTTTATATCTGAGGAGCTAATTTGTGTCCGCCGAGGGTAAAAAATGATGAATTTAGACTTGGCAGGATGAACAGTGAGTGTGTTAGCATTAAACAAAGAAGAGACATGAGAGAGCTCTACATTAAGAATGATTGCTAAGGTAGCCAGGTCATTATGACGAAGAAAGATATTTGTATCATCAGCGAAGAGAATGATAGACAAGAGGTTGGAGACATGAAAAAGATCATTAATGTATAAAAGAAAAAGTAAAGGTCCAAGAACTGAACCCTGGGAACCCCACAAACGACCGAATTATATGAAGAGGTATGGTCATGGACCATGACGCACTGCTGTCTGGGAGACAAATAGCTAGTCAGCCAGGTTAACGGGATACCTCTAATGCCATACAAATTTAGTTTATCCAGAAGTATTTTATGGTTGACTGTATCAAATGCTTTCTGAAGATCAATGAAGACTCCAACACTGTACTGATTCTTTTCAAACCCTTCATAAATATTGTTGACAAGTTCTAAGATAGCCATAGCAGTAGAGTGATGTGGTCTAAAGCCATACTGATGATGTTAAGAATATTAAACTTTGTGAGAAATCCTGATAACCTGAGGTAAAAAAGTTTCTCGAAGACCTTAGAAAGACAGGGGAGAATAGAAATAGGCCGATAGTTTGAGAACAAAGAAGGGTCATCACTTTTAAAAACTGGGAGAATCTTTGCAATTTTGAGTTTATTAGGAAAGATACAACGCTCAAATGACAGATTGCAAATGTGAGATAAAGGAGCAGCAAGTAAATCAATTGTTTCTTTGATGGGAGACATAGACCATCAACGCCCTCACATTTGCTATTTTTTAGACTATAAACAATAGAGGCAACCTCAGCAGGAGAAGTGGGATTTAGAAAGAAACAATCAGCAAAGTGACTAACAAGGAAATCTTTATGAGAAAATTGAGCAGATGGAACTCTACTGGCCAGAGAGGGTCCTATGTTAGCAAAGAAATTATTAAAGTTAATAGCTATACGTGAAGGGTCTGAACAGACACCGGTACTGTCTTTCATATTACTAAAATGTTGTTCAGATTTCTTTTTAGAAATAATCTGCTTGATAACTGACCAAGTCTTCCTCAGGTCTGAGCTAACCGAGACTAATTTGTCATGAAAATATTTTTTTTCTAGCAACTCTAATGAGAAAATTGTACTTATTTCGATACTTGTTGTATCTAGATTTGTTGGATTCAGTAGGGTTTGTTTGGAATTGTTTATAAAGAGAATTCCTCCTGTTACAGGATACAAAGAGACCTTTTGAAAAACAGGGTTTAGAAGAACACCCGGTTTCAGGGTATACAGGTTTAAGTGGAAATGACTTATGATATGCTGAAATAAGAAGACTAGAGAATGTGTAATAGGAGTCATTGGTAAAGTCAGAGTTATAGATAAGAGACCAATCAATGGTTTCCAATTTAGACCTGAATGCTGCAATTGTTGCAGTGTTAATGAGGCGCGCCAATCTCTTTCTGCAAGGCGTTTCAGCAACTGATTTTAGATGAGTGACTTGAAAAATTGGGAGATGATCAGATAAATCAGAGTAGAAAATGCTACTATTCATACAGTGTTTGAGATTGCTTGTAATTATATTAGCGGTGCAGCTGGCGCGCACGAAGCGAGCGCGAGCGAAGCACCATAACTAAGATAATTCGGTAAACTATCCATCCGAGAAATTTTGGTTATGACGTCAGCGTACGTCCGTCTGTACGGACTTTCCGGGTAGTGGAAAGTAGTCCGCATGGACTCTTGGGGTATGGGAAAGTAGAGATTTTTTGGCGGGAAATCGCATGGCACAACGTCGAGCAATTATATCGCGCAACTAGGTTTGAAAAAAGAAATTTCAAAGCAACTTAGCAAAAAGATTTTTCGACAGAGCCTTTATAACTTTTTATTACAACTTACGAAAGCTATTATGTCAGCAAACAACAGCAGAGAGATTTTAGCGTGTAGACGACAGGTTTTAAGTAGAGAGCTAAGAGAAGGTGAACGGCAGAGAGCAAGAGAACCACGAGTAGAGCAAGCGAAGACGATCGCCAAAGAGAGCGCGTTAGAAGTAGAAGAAGAAGACAAAATTTTAGCGAAGAAAGTCGGCAATTAGAAAGAGTCAGCTAAAATGAATAGACAACGGCAACGCGAAAGAGAAATACAAAGGCAAAGAGAACGGCAGCAAAATAATGACATGATGACAGAAAGTGTTGTGTTAATGTCACTATGGCTCCGCGCTATTAACATTTTGATTTCAAACTGATCTCGGACGCGAAAATTCAGCCAGTCATTTAAAAATACAAGCAGGGAAGACAGAGGCTTTTCACTTTTCTCACCATAGTCACGCGTTGATCACGCTCTACGACCGTCCAATTTTTATGCTCTGATTGGTCAAAATGTGACAGGTGAGTTCATGCAGAAAATGTATATAGCGTCTTTAAACTTGTTTACTTTGACAGCTGAAGCTGACAGAGTTTTTTGTCAACTTGTGATGTTTTACTGTCTTTTTCCACTGGATGCATAAAATGAAATACAGCTGCTATCAACAGTCTTCTGTTATTCATGGCTGGTTTCTTTATTGAATTTTTGGTTGAGAAATGCTCTGCTTGTCAAAGTTGGAAATCCTATTTCGGATGACATCGTTTTCGTTTTTCACCTTGCTGGATGCGGGTTGAAAAGTCCCTCAGGCGATTCTGGCCTTGATGGCTTTCAGGCGCTGCATCTCGAATGGTAAGCCTAAGTAATTATTGTATACAGTGTATGTCTTTGTTTTTTATATCTAATTTCATGAAGTCGAGCGCAGTTTATGAGGCTAGCTTATGCACTTCTGTATTAAGATCTGAGACACTAGGGCCATTTATACGAGGAAAAATAAGACGCGTCTTAAATAAGACGCGAACTTTCCGTATAAACGGCACATTTCGTCTAAAATAAGACGCGGCTTCGCTAAGACGCGTCTTATTAGATAAGACATGCTCGCATAAATGGTACAGTTCGCGTCTTATGTAAGACGCGTCTTATTTTTCCTCGTATAAATGGCCCTAATGATCTGATCTAGTATGAGGTTTGATATAAGCTTACAGAGCTTTAAAACGCCTTTAGTCCATATTTTCTCCCCTCAAATAGAAAGAAAAAACGTTCCGAAGAGTATTTAGTTATAATTTTGGCTGAAGAAAGAAAGCTTTGAGCGATTTTCTTGCCTCGAGTTCATCTTTGAAAACAGTGAACACCGGGAAGCCGGCTAAAAGCTTTAAGCTTAAGCATAAAGACTAAGGATTTTTAGAGACGCTTTAATAGTTGTCTTCGTGAATGAAAATTGTTGTCTCTGTAAATGTTTCACCGAATTACATTTCCTTTATTGTTAGTAGTCTCTTGCAATTTTAATCGCTTTGCCGTTTGTTTTCAGTCGTTCATAAACATCGTTTGAAGGAGTACTCAAAATGTCGCGCGTATCAAACGCTTTTTAAGATTACACATCGTTATAAAACCATTAAGTAAAAAAATAAGCACAATAAATTCTTTATTATGTTGAAGCGTAACTCTTTTAATGTTCACTGAAAAATTGGTGCTTGTCAAAAGTGAGAACCGGCTGGCCGTATAGGTGATTTTGGAAATTTTTTGAACGGTTTTGCTAGAAGCCCACGAGTGCTTCGTTACGGTTCTGAATATTGAATGAGTGCAATTTGTCTTGAAAAATTGTGAAATACTGCATTTTATCTGAGGTCTGTATGATAAAAACGGCGCCTCATATTACTGTTTCACCTCAGATGTGATGTACAAAAAGTATGAAATGTTGGTTTACACGCACCCAGAGTTGCTGGCAAGATTTTGTTAAGTAAACTTGTCGAACGCAAAAAATTCGGCCTGATTTGTTTTCCAAGAATTCGTTTTCCAGGCCTAATCTGCTGTGATCAAGAGCCATTATGGCTCTTAAATGTGATCGAAGATGATTGCTATTTTTTGGGTGTATATATACGGCTATCAATTCGATGTAAGATTTTTTTCGCTCTAAAATCACTTAGCCTTAGCTTTCCCTAAAAAGTCACATATGTGCCCTCAAGTTAACTGATTTGTGGATTACAAGTTTGTTGTTTGATTTAAATTATAAATTTATTAATGGGAGCTTCGCTTTTAGCCCTGTCTAAATCTATATATATTATCAATCAGAGTTGCAGTTGAGGAAGTTATGCGAGTTGGCTTAGAAATCAAAGGATATAAACTATTAGATAACATAAGATTGATGAACTCGTTAGAAGATTGGTATCACCCATGAGATAAGATAGCTTATTCTCAAAACTGATAGTTGATAAGATGCCCTCGAGAGAGTTGTTAAAATCAGCAACTGAGGCATCAGGGGGTCGATAAAAACAGCCAACAATGATATTCTTTCTGTGTGGTTGTATAATTTGTACTAGGACTGATTCATACAGTGCATTATCAGAGGACTGAAGATCAGTTCTAAGCTTGAATTTTAAGTGAGACTGAATATAAATACCAACCCCGCCAGCCGCTTTATGTTCTCTGTGACTAGAGATAAAATGGTAGCCTGGCGAATGAAATAAATCAGAATTAGACCTATGTAACCAGGTTTCAGAAACAGCAATAATGGAAAAAGACCTGTTCAATGTAAGAAGAAATTCTAATAAGTCATCAAAGTGTTTAGGTAAACTACGAATATAAATATGAAGTGAGGAAAATGTATCAGAACAAAGTGGTGGTATTTTATTAAATTATGTAGAGGTTAGATAGAGGCAGTTAGAAAGTAATTGTGAACTAGCTGCGAAAAAGTTAGCGTCGGGATCAATGTTGGAGTTCATTAATAAATGAGATGTCTCAGGGTCATCAAAAAAAGGGTTAAATTTCTTCTGTTTGAGCAATTCCGTATCAAAATCACCTTGAAAACTGAAATCGTACAGTGCAAAGAAGAAATCAATATCATTGTCAAAATGATTAAATGGAAAAAATACTAGCCAGACATGTTGAACAGTACCAGTCATCACTCGATTTAGACATAGCACTGTATTCTAGTTTGGTAAAAGGAGTACATCCAAGGTGTGTCCAACAGACCTTTTTACCGATACGGCGGCCATATTGAATTAATTTGATTTAAGGAGTATTATAGGATGCCCAGGGGGCATGAGCACATTTCGTTTGTATTTTCGAGCTCTGTTCGGGACATTTTTTCTTAAAGTTTTCTTAGAATAAGATTGTAATGGGAAAAAAGATCCTTGTGCCGTGTTTTGATGTAATAATGATCGCCTTTTTCCCGAGAAATATACAGTGAAAGACCATATTTCTAATACTAAACTAGAAAAAGGCGATCATTATTACATCCAAACACGGCACAATGATCTTTTTTCCCATTACAATCTTATTCTAAGAAAACTTTAAAAAGAAATGTCCCGAAAAGCGCTCGAAAATACAAACGAAATGTGCTCATGCGCCCTGGGCATCCTATAACACTCCTTAAATCGAATTAATTCAATATGGCCGCCGTATCGGTAAAAAGGTCTACTATGACAGCTATCACAGAAAATTGCCCGGTGATTATTATGGACATTAATTCTGCAGACTGTGCATGGGAACTTACTAGGCATAGGACTACAATACTAATTACAAATACAAGTAAAGAATATCAATGAATAATAATAATAATAATAATAATAATAAAATAACAAAAGGTAGATAAATGCAATGACAAATTAAATCTAAATATATTATACACTTTGCAAGAGGACGTTAAATAATCAAATCCATTGGAGAACAAGATTTGGAAAATCAAAATCAAGATTTGAAAAATCAATATACAGAATAGCCAAAAGCTATCATCATCACCATCGTCACAGAACACTGAAATTGATATCTCATATATTATAGAGCACTTAAATTAGTCACATATAAAATACGGTATTGATGAAAAGCAATTTCGATGAGAGTCATCTACTTGAATAACATAGAAAGCAGAAAGAGCTCTCCGTATTTATAGATACATTAGGTGCGGTAAAGGTTCTTGCCCACGGAGAAGTAGCCATTTGTGTGTGGCCGGGGGGGGGGGGGACCTAGCCTGCAGTGCAGACATATTTTGGACACACGAAAGCTTGTTTATGTTCGTATTGTTGTAGCCGCCATCTTTGATTTTACGTAGCGGAAGATTGGGGAGTAGAAATTGCGGCCCTTAGTGTAGGTGCTAGGGCGAAAGAAGGAAAGAGGAGAGGGGGAGGAGAGAAAAAGCCCATTTTCTCCTTTCTTTTGGTGTTTCAACATAGCGCTTTCACGAGTAAACACATTCGAGCGCCCGAGGAAAATGCCTTGTGCCGTAGGCAAAAAAGGGGGACCGATTTTGCCAACACGAAATTGCCTATGGGAAATTTCCATGATACGTCAAAAGAACATGCGAATCCCCTGTAACCGTTTTCAGATCAGAAGTGGCTCACCAATCACGAGAAAAAGAGCAAAACAGTAGGACCCAGTAGCAATCGCCAAATCATTCCCACACAGTACAAAAAGATGATGATGATGATGATGATGATGATGATGATGATGACGATGATGATGATAATGTAATAGTATAATTTTTTTACCAAAAAAATCCGATCAGCTGAGCACAGAGGACCAGCTGGTATTAACCGGTGATCAGCAAATGAAAGAATTATGCACACTAAATATCTGTAAAATCAAAAATAGCCTATCATAAATTTAAAAAAAATATGTGAAACGACATGAAAATAGAAAGAAAAGAAATGCTATTTAGCAGTACAGACATGTTGCTTTTGATCCAATTCGAAATACTTAAAAACCACAGTTTCAAAACAAGAGATTGAACCAATGCTGTGTGTCTCGTTCAATATTCCTTTTATAGGTTCAAACGCGACAGTGGAGTTGTGGAGCTAGTTTTGGCTCGGTCGTTACGTGTAATTGTGGTGCAGTGGTGAGAGATCATAATGATGTTATTGAGTTTACCATCTGCAGTGATACGCTGAGATACAATGAGATCACACCTATCAGATACAGGATATTAAGCAGGAAATGCTTATCGTCAGGAGTGTCCATAAAAAGCAAAATTCATGGCGGGAGAAGTGTCGACTACGAGGTGAACTATTTATTTGTATTTTTTTTAAATCTGTATTTTTTTTAAGGTTTAAACATTGTGCACAGGAACTTGATACAATCTACCTCTGAAAATGCGAAGAGCTAGCGGTCGCTTACAAGAGGTTGAAAACAAGGGAACATTATAACACTGTCAGCCCAAAAAGTGGTCGCGGTCGCTTACAAGAGGTTGAAAACAAGGGAACATTATAACACTGTCAGCCCAAAAAGTGGTCGCGGTCGCCTACGAAGTCATCGCTTACTAGAGATTTTGATAGGTAAAATTTTGGTATTTTGGATAGATGGTCGCTCATGAAGGTTCGACCGTATTTTAAAAGGAAGCAGCAAAATTTATCAATGCTTTCGCTTATTTACAGACAACAAACAAGCTCATGAATGAAATCGCGCAATAATTCTTCGCAGGTCAGAGGGCAAGATCGTATGACTAAAATCACCTGCTCTTTTAACCCTATTCAGACTGGGGGGGGGCTTTTCGAACCCCCCCTCCGGCAAAATCGTGATAACTCCTACACCGAAAGAGCTATGACGTTCAAATTTTCTGACTTTTCCTAAAATTTATCTAGGAACATTTTGGTATAATTACCATGTCCATGTGATTAATCATGTTCCCATGGCAACCAGTTTTTGACACATAGGTTTTGGAAAATTTAAAAAATGGTGATTTTTTTGTTTTAAGATCGCGTTTTTACACTTATACTGCTTTTTGTTGTTAAAATGGTCTTTGCTTGGGACTAGTTTTTGAATTACATTAAAATGTTTCAACATCGAATATTTGGGGGGGAGGGGTGGGGTAAAATTTGTCACTTTTTTGCCTTGACAAATATGCTGCTCTATTTTCCAAATAACACTTCCAAAGTCATTTGTTTGGGTAATAAACATTAGTTTGATACTTCTTTTATACATTCTGAGCTTTTTCCCCTTTGAAAGTTGCTTTAAGTGATAATTTTAACAAAAAAACGGAAATCCAAGATGGCGGATCCAAGATGGCGGATCCAAGATGGCGGACAACCATTTCAAATTTTAAATTTCATTGCTTCCTATTGCTTTTTCTCGCTGTACAAGTGTTTCCTTGTTACTAGTTCATAAGAAAGGATAACAAAGAGATGACTTTACCAATATTATTGATATTTTACGTATCTAAGTGGAAAAATAATAAAAAACGTTGAAAAATCGGAATATGACGTAACTGTGACGTCATCATTGGGCGTGGCAAGTCAAAACTGGGTGTGGGGCTTCTTTGTACGGAGATGATCATTGTGTGTAAATTTCATGACCCTAGCATTATTGGTTCCAGAGATACAGAGGGGGGGTCCGAGGAGCCCCCCCCCAGTCACAGATTGACCAAAAAAGCCCAGTCTGAATAGGGTTAACTTAGTGGAGAATTCTACCTGCCTGCAAACTTATCCAAAAAAATATATATTATACCTCCCTACTTTATTTTCTCTTCGAAGCTCAAATCAGTGTACTTCGCAAGTAAAATATTTTACATTTATTAAATGAAGAATTCTGACTCCACTGAAACGATACATTTAATGTGAAAAGTTTGTTTAGGATGGGTCAGTCAGTCAACTGATGCAGATGTATCCTTGTTAAGTTACATTTAATACTTTCAGCACTATTACATGTTCTAAGCTACAACGTGTGCCACGTCATATAGGAGAAACCACTAAAAATGACTCTCAAGAAGTGGCCAAAAAAGTGCGGAAATGTAATCCCCTACCGAAACAGTGGCACGAAACGCCGGGAAATGGGGTTCAAGCGAAAAATATAAACTTGTGAATACCTTGTTACATAGACTACTCCAATTGCAAAGGACTAATTTGATTCAAAGAATGCAGGTCCAAAAACAGTACATCGGCTATAAACCGAAATAAGGTTTTTCCAAAAATATACAGATCTCAACACAAGAGAATACAAGCCATCGAAAAAGAAACTTTGCAAAACACAACGAAAACGAACACGACGACTGAGCTGAAGAAAAATGTCACAAATTCCTCGCCAAAACCATAAATTGTCCGAAACTACCCCACGAGCCTCCGCGCTCCTCTAAACCGTGCCGTCAGAATATTGATTTCTGACTAATTGGTTTCCATGTCTCTCAATTGTCAGAAATAACATTATACAGATAGAGGGGGTGTTATCTGCCCCTTATCCGAGTTCATTGTTTTATTTTTTACTCAGTATACGTTTAAGTTCTTAACACCCTTGCCTCTTGTAGACTTCCAAAATATTTGCCTGTTTCCAGGACAGTTTGATACATACCAGATGTTTTTTTTCCATTACAAATACTCCTCAAAAACGACTTCGGCGGAAGCAAAAATCAAAAACAACAACAACGACAACAAAAGACCCCATCCGGCAGGCCTTATCGCTCTGTTGTATAGGATGGTTCCTTCCATTTGATTTGATGATTGTATTGGCATTTTTCTTTCAGGTAATGTTTCGATCTGGAGCCAAATTAGAAATCTCAAGAAATGCGTGGGGACTCGATGTTCTTTTATTTACACCAAGAGCGAAGTCTCCTGACTACGAAGCGGGGCTCTGCTTGAACCCAGATCAGGACTTAAATACGTTTGGAAATAAGTGGAGGTATGGACATTGGGTATCAATAACCGTTCCCATATAACTGTATCTGTAATGTCAGAATATCGCGGATAAGAGGATCCCTTTAACTTTCTTAAATAAAACTGGTTTCTTCTATGATAGAATCCCGTGAGGTCAATCGAACGTTTGGTAATCAGCCTCATTCGCTCGATTGACTTCGATTGAAAACCGTAATCAAACATAATCGAACTCGCCCAAAAATTTCGGCAATCGAACGCAACCGAACGTTCAGAGATCGAACACTAACAATTGAACATAAAACCAGTTTCACCTGGTTTCAAACAAGGCGTTGAGGAAAAATAAGTTATGTGGTGGGACATGAATACACACAGGCCAGATGCTCATGTTTTCCGTTATCTAGTGTGAATTTATCGATTTTAAATGTATTAATGTTTATGTCTATTTATTTTTTCACACCTACCTCATGCACATGCACACTAGCTCACACTAGAACTACGTACCTCGCAAAACCTCGCCCAACTCGGTGTTGCACTCAAGTGAAGCTCTGCCGATTAGTAACTGGTTGGCTGGGTGACCAACCGCGAATATCCTGTCCTGTGGACCTTGACATTCTTCACTCTTTTCTTCTTCGTTTGCATGTCTTCTCCTTCCTCTTAGCATGATTCCAGTCCCCGGAAAGACAAAAACTAGGCGAGTTTCAATGCAAATTCTACTCTCGGGTTCAATGTGAGCAGCCAATCGATCGGATCGGACCAATTAGAGCTCATGACTAGATTTAGTATGGAATATCTGTAGTTGAGGTACAGACGTCACTCTAGCGAGTCAGCTGTTTTCTTTGGCTTTCTATTGTTTTGTATGTTTTCATAATCTTTTGTTCTGGTTTTTCTTTTTGGACGAAGGAGGTTGGAGGGGTAAGTAGAGTACAAATTATTCAATCATTCACTTGTTTACGTAGAACGATGCCAGAAAAACGCGCACCGTTCCGCAATGTATCACGCTAGTCTCGTTCTTCCTTGACCTTGCCTTCACAACGTCCCTACTTCCTGAGAGCCTAATGCACACCCTAGTCAAACGATAGTATGTTTTTAACTAATCATTAAAATAATCATTTTTTGTACAGACTAGAGAATGGTAAAAGCCTTTTTCATATTCTCCCTCCTCTTCTGGACGAAGACAAAGTGTTCTACTCTCAGGTGTGCGCATGTACAAATAACGCGAATGGGAACATGGATTGCAGAAATCCTCTCTCAATAGCCTACCCTAGTTTGTTCAAGACTGCTAATGCTATGAAGCCTTTAATATCACCTGCGTTTTTGTGTGACGTGCAAAAGCGGGATGTATCCTTTTCGGATGACCCAACAGATGAAGACTTCAAGTTGTTTTCACAAACACCTCAGTTACGCCTACGAGTCAAAAGAGATGTGTTGTTTGAAGTCTCAAAGGAAAATGCCACCCGATATTGTGCCGCAAGAATATCAGAAACTAAAATTGGGAAACTTTGTGCCAAAGTTGGAGTAAATGTCCAGGCATTGGTTAATATCTGTTCCGTCGACATTCAGGTAAATACCCAAATTAATCAATAAAAAACTACACCCACAATTACCTGACAGTAATGAAATTTCATAAGATTTCTACAACTGATAAATAATAACTTTGCAGATATTTTTAGATATTTAAATATAATTTCGTAGCAGTAGACTGTTTACAGTCCCTTATTTGTCGGATAAGATCGCCAGGGAAGGGGAAAGTGACAAATGAGAACAAAACCTAAGTTGACCCAACCAATAACTTCATCATGTTCCAGTTAATTATTCTGTTTTGCTCTCATTATTCATCATCCCTGATCCCCTTTCCCCTTTTTAGTAACATACTATTGGCAGCTAATTGCTAGGATTACATTTTTAACGTTTGAAAGACGGGATGAGATCTTGTAAACCGGGCAATCAGAGTTTATTTATGATTATAACTCCCGGTTTCACGGTAGCCACATTGTAGAACCAGGCTTAAACATAAAGGAAAACATAAAACATAACACTTAAACATAACTCTGGCATTTGGTTAAAGATAACACATGTTGTTGGTATGCAGCGCTACCCTGTAATATTTTATTTCTTCATTAATCCTTTACACTTTCTCATTTGCCGTTGAGAATGCAGAAATATGTGGCTGACTTTCATCAATTTTTAATTCCTTACCTCTTCGGTCCTCAAGTACACTGGAGACTTTTCTTTTGCAAGTGGCAGCATTGCGGTGTTGATGAAGGAATGCGGAAACTTGGCGGCTAGAAATCTGCCCATTTTTACAAATACAAGCAGTGAGGAAAATGGGACAACTGGTTCAAACTTTGTGGAGGAAATTGCTGAACTGCTTTGTCCCAATGACTGTTCTCTCAATGGAAAATGTGTAAATGGCAGCTGTGTTTGTGACAAGGACTTTACTACAGATGATTGTTCAGCATCCATTTATCAAATACCTACGATTTTAAAGTAAGTCTGTGAACATGCTGGAATTTTATACAAATAAACTAAGGTAATGAGGCTTCTTTGGGGTATAAAATCTTTTAAGTTAACATTTGTTAATTATCAACAGAACGGAAAACTCGACAATGATACTTCTTTAAGTAACTTATTGTTCTAAACTTAACAAAAACACGCCGGAAAATTCTTATGCCAAATCTACAGGCCTTGAAAAAAAAATCAACTCCAGCTTGTCCTTCGGACAAGCCGTTCTCACGTTTGGCCATTTTGCTTTCCCGGGTTTATTAAGGGCCTGTTCTATTGGCCGTATTCTGGAAAAAGAACAAATAGATTAGAATTTTGGAATCACTTGTTTTTGAATAAAAATATATTCCTAGAGTTTAAATGGTCTAAAATTATGGTAGCAGAGACTTGTAACAAAACTTTTGCGTAGTCTTATCCTGGAATATGATAAATCGAAGACACCCTAAATTTTTCTTTAGTTTATGAATTTAGTCAGAAAATGGTTCGTCTGTCTCTCGCCCATTGTGCAAGCGAGCGTGAAAAGTTACTCAATGCCTAGCAGAAAATTCCAGTATTCCCGGACTACCAGACAGGACTTTTTTCGAACCCACTGAAAACAAAAAAGTGAATCCGATATTATGCTTTAAAAGCCCTCTTAAATTTCGCAAACAGCTTAGACTATGATTCCATATCGTCCGCTGTAAACATTCAATCACTGGAACATGGACGGTACTATCAACCTCTTGTCCTCCTTTTTAAATGTATAAAAGTAAACTAGTAATAATTGCAAATTAGGGGAGTGCGTTCGATGGGGGGGGGGGGGGTGGGTATTTAGTGGTAGTGGGAAGGGGGTGCGAATCCTGATGGTCTTGTAATGTTGAAAAATCAAAATCAAACACTTTTATCAATACGAATATCAGCAGCTGTATTTATCAGTGTTATTGTTTATCCTCCCAGTTTACAATTCGTTATTATTTCTAAAATGTAAGAGCGTACTGTACTTTTTACATTTACTTGGCTAAACCTCTAAGTAAAGTACATGTAAGTAACAACAGGTCAAGCAGCGACTATGATTCTCACGATATTCCTTTGCACTCTAAGATGGTCAATAAAATTGAAATTGGGATACGGAAAAATTAAAGTTCTCTGAAAAGTTTAAGCGTCGAGTATCACTTTAAACCCTTGTTGCGTGACACTAGGCTAACACGACTCACCTCATTCAACGTATCCGAAATTAGTGAGATGAAAAGGTCAACGTTTTACTGTTCAACTTCTAGTATATTTTTCAAAACTGGTGCCAATCAAAAGCAAATACAACGCTGTAAATAGCTTTTAAAATCGAAAAGATGTAATTTGTAATAAAATTAAATATGGTCGATCTAGGCTGATCTTGCTTGAATCCATAAAAACAAATACAGTGTGCAGAACGCATTGTTATAATATCTACATATCCGATTATTTTAGAATGAGAATTTCCCTATATAAAAAAAACTTAAAGGGACTGGTTCACGATAATGCGCATGTGTGAGTTCTGACAGTAGCTGATTGTTTTTAAACCAATCGGAAGCGACTTAGATGCACGCAAGTACATTTACAAAATTCCAATTCATCGTTAGCGACGCGAGAGTATTTCCGGGCATTTGGTTTGATTTTATATATCCCCATAATTCAAGTTTATTCCTTGCTACTCCTCAGATATATGTTACAGCCGATAAGAATAAGACTTTTTTACAGCCCTGTACTGCTTTGAAACAAACATTTACCAACGTGTATTTTTACGAGGTCGTACCCACGCTAACAAAGCAGTACGGCAAACAAAATTTGCAAACAAACATTTTATTACTGTTCTCTCAATTCGCCTTATATAAATCCAGAAATACCTACAAATAGTGCCTGAACGGTGACAAAAACACACAACGTATGAGTATAAAGATTATCCTTAATTGAGCATAAATTTCAATTGCTTATCAGCAAATGAACAAATTCATTCGCGTTGCATCGGGTCAACGTTCCACAAAACAAATGTTATCGAGTAGAACACATAAAGAAACTAGATTATAAACAGAATATTCAGGCAATAATTTAATTTAAAAACATCAATTCTTAAACATAAACGATCGTAAAGCAAAGATACAAGGAACATTTCAAGTGTACCAGATCGGTGAAGGTCGCGCGGCCTGTTGCGGTATAACTACAGGTCGGAGTCAAAAATCAAATCAAAGTTGAACGAACTCATGCCTTTAACCACTTTCCAAGTGTCGTGTATTGTTTTCGTAAGCTACACACTTCTCCTAGAACCATACCAGATCGATCGGCTAAGCTTCTCTATCTCCAAAGACTCTTGAGAACGTCCTGTTGCCGGACGGCCACGATGCTCTTCTGAACCTCCATGATCAAAACATTATTTTTTGCGTCTTCTTAAAACGTAACCAGTCAAACAACACAACCACACGTTTATCACCACTACCGAAGTATAAATAGGCCAGCCAAAGCGACGGATGTCGAAATAAAACGAAGGATTTTCACTGACTGTAGCAGTAATGGCGATTTCGAATTTAGTGTTGGCCTAACAAATTTATTCTGAGGAGAGAATGGCGCGCATGCGCATAACCGTGATCGCGTCCCTTTAATTGAAAACTGCGAGAAAAACTATAAACAAACGTGTAGTAAACAGAAAAGGCCAACGTTTCACCTGTGAACGAGTGTCACAAAATGGATGCCAGCTCCCGGGTAAGAAAAACTGAACACATGAAAACAAGGCAGAATGTGCCAGGCCGGTCCAAGATGGCGTCCAAACCGTACAATCGCATGGGATACAGAACGGTTACTACCTTGTGTACGGTACACAAATAGTAAGCGTTCTCCTTCATCGTACGCAATGAGCCCGATTATATTTCTGATTTATTCCAACCTCGTATATTGATAAAGCGTCCATGTTGTATATTACGCTGCAACTAAGCAACAGTGAACACAATTGGAAAGGTTTGATCCCAGGAGTCATTTCAAAAGTAGGTTGAGTTTGATCGTCCGGGTAAACGTAGTCCTGCACAGGACAGTTGTTGTTGACAGTGACTGACTGTTACGCGGGTAATCTTTTAGAGGACGGGTAGCTTGCAAACCAAACTGAACGAAGGGTTGTCGGAACAGCAACAAGAAGATTTATTCCAAAAATGAACGTAGTTTCCACGAAGTAAAACTTCACAACAGCACGTAACTCGATAAACTTACACGGCCTCCGCCAACTTCAATTAATTTGATAAACTTACACGGCCTCCGCCAACTTGAATAAACACTGCTTTCGTCACACTTGACTAAACACGACCAACGCCGAACTCTACTCGCTTGTGAAAACTAGTTGAAACTTAACTCGGACTCGCCTACTTATATACGTTTACAATAAGATTCTAGAACTTTCCAAATAGTCTAATTATAGAAAGATTACAAAATATACCGCTTTGGAAACGCTTACGCAAGATCCTAATAAACAAACTATGAACTCTCGCGAAGCTTCTAGAAAGTCACGCTAGTCACGCAATACAATTTTTCGTAACACTGACGTTTCAACAACCTGTGCGGTAGTCATCTTCTGAGTCAAAGTGAGTTGTACCACCAGCGCCGTACAAACGACTTATTGACGAGATCAAGCAAAACTAACTACGAGAGAATGACAATTTGACTAACAATAGACGACTGTTTAACTGCGACAATAGACGGATCAAAACGCAGCAATTACTGATTACGAGTCTTCATAGCCAATAACATCACGGCTCAACTGACAGACGAACAATAACATCGCGACGTAATTGACCAATCAGATCAATAACCAGAGTATAATACCATCAACTGACGTGATACAACTCACTTTGACTCAGTAGATGACTACCGCACAGGTTGTCGAAACGTCAGTCACTGTCAACAACAACAGTCCAATTGAGGACTACGTTAACCCGGACGATCCAACTCAACCAACTTTTGAAGGGAACACAATCTCACTCAACCGTCCTATAATAATGGATATTATCTCAATTCTTGCACTTACAAGGCTACGCATTTGTGCAGTCAGCTTCCGTCTTACATTAAGAGATCGACTGAATTGATCGAATTTTGTAAGCACTTTTAAAAAGATCCTTTAATCTTATAAACTTAAGAGCCAGTTGTAAATGTAATTTTTGTCTATCTTAGGGTTTTTACCAAATCTTTAGTTAGATTTATTAATGTTTTTTATTTATTTTTTTCTCGGGGTTTGTAACTTATTCTTACGCTTTTTAGTTTTGAATCAATTCAGTGGGATGAGGGAGGGTGTTGCTTTGAGCATTCACGGATATATTATTTTTATTTGTTTTTATACATTTATGATCTTTTTAAATTATTTTTTTACTGAAATGTGTTGTATTATTGTTAATTTAATATTTTTTATTGTCACACGTTTGATACATGGGCCTCTGGCTCGGATGATCGTGGAAACCCTATATCCCACGTATTGACATAAAATAAATTGATTGATTGATTGAAATATGCTGAAACATGTCAAGGCGCTTTTCTGCAAGTTGTAAGGCACGCTATCTAACCCTTTATTTCTATCCATCATCCTGGTAAAGGTTTTCTTTTTGAAATAGATTACAAGAGGATGGACTATGTGATAGACGTCAAAGACCGTGCCGGAAAGTCACAGTATTTGGAACTGGGTTCATAAATTCCGCCAATATGACTTGCCACGTCAAGGAATTCAAGGTCAAAGAATAATTGTTGTAGTCTCAAGATATGGCTTAATTGTTATAGGGGAATTAAAATCGGCTCCTGGTAATTAATATTATTATACATTGTACTCACTATCTGTTTTCTCATTGGTTAAGAACCTACATCTAATTTTGAAAATCAGCGCAACCTACACATTAGTTAGTTATCTGCTAGCAGATAGGTGACTAATCTGTAGGTTGCGCGCGCACTGCTTGATTTCCAATAACAATATCAATATTCAGGTTCCATGCGACGGTGTGTTTGTCGTTATTTTCTTACAATGTATAATAAAACAATTATTAGATTCGGTTTTGTGATATCCTAAACAATCAAGGCCTCGGTAAGTGTTATCAGCCTCAGCCTTCGGCTGGGCTGATAACACTTACCTCGACCTTGATTCCGGATATCACAAAAAAATCATCCAATAATTGTTTAGTATAAAATGTTGAGAGAACATTCCATCTCATGTATTAATAGAATATTCACGAATAACAGAAGTGAACGGCTCGATTTATGCTTCTGTGTGGGGAGGCTTTAGAAAAGGATTTTTTTACAGTACACCCAGTTATTTTAAAAGCAAAAACCTCTAGTTAGCGACCACAACCACCACCACCACCACCAGCGTCACCTATTGTTTTTCCTTCACCGCCACCACATTAAAATAGAAATATGGAGGTGGTGCCAGTAAAGAGAAAACAATAAAAGTCTGAGGGTGATAGTGGTGGCGAGAAAATAATAGAAATGTGGTGGGGTAATGGTGGTGGGGCGAAAACAATAGAAAGGTGGTTTTGGTAAGTCCAATCAAAAACCAAAGACATTAATCGACCAAAAAATAACTAAAAAACCTGTCAAACTGGTTTAACCCCCCCTAAACTAGCACATGACCTTTTCCTTACGAGATTCCACCCTATTATATTCATGAGAAGAAGACAAAAGGCTATGACGCCACACCGCAAGTAAATGACATACCATCGCAAAAAACGGGCCTAACGTTGCGTCTAAAACTACTCACCCCCACCGCTTTGTTGCCAAAACATACAGCGCGGGTGGGATATTAAAAATAAACTGTCCTAATAAAGAAGACAAAACACTTCTTACCTACGGTTGTGCCCAAATCGCACTTGAGGAGATCAATCCATGTAATACAGCAGAAAAAGTTCAAATGTTGTCGTTACTTGCCTCTAATTATGAGTTTTATTACAAATATATTTAGGCATTTGATTCACCATAATGTTGGTCTCTTCTTTAATAACACTACAATTATTTAGAGCGATAAAATGGTGCACTGTCATTACAGGTATATTAACTTTTAACTTTTCAACCTGATCCTTTACACTATTTATTAACATTTCAATGCACTTAATTTTCCACATCGTTTTTTAGTTGTTCTAAGTAAAGGCCGCCGTAAAAATTAAACTAATCGGCAAGTATGTTTAGCCCTACAATGTCTCCTACTAGACTACTAATTTTGACCAGGACAATTCTCTAGGTAGTGGAGGGCCTCTGGACGCCAAATAATACAGAACAGAAATTTCCCGGTGAGATGACTGACCTGGTCTTAGCAGACTGTTATTTACCTGAATCTCCCGTGATGCAAGGATTCTTCCATGAAATTAATGAAGGAGTTCCAGCGGCTGGATTAGTGATAACTGTGTCTAACGACGGTGACCATAAAAGTTCAGAAAACCTTACATTTATTTCCTATGACTCGGCCTGTATGAGTTGTAATATTTCTTCTGGATGCGTTTTAAAGGTATGTCAATGCCAGGGGGCCTGGCAACGGCCTCTTATCTTGCTGCTTTTCGGCTTTCCATGATCGCTCCAGTTAAGAAATCTGTCAATCGTTCGAAAACTGTAGCGAGCATGTGCGGAACTTGCTGGGAACAGTAACAAGAAGAAGTTCTTTTTCCCAGCGATTCGACATTGTAGAGTGAATTCGCTTTTGGTCCTGTTGGTCATTGCTTTCTTTTCTGTAACCAATTTTTTTCTGCGTTAATGTGGAGCTTACGTTTTCCTTTCTTCTGGTCTTGGGTTTGTCATTACATGCGGTTTACTACTTTAAGAATGAAACCAGTGAACATTGATCGTAAAGAGTCATTGGTCCGATGCCCGACCTTTTGACTCACTTAGCCTCTCTAGATGCAGGCTCTCAAGCTGTGTTTCTGTCTAGAAGACACACAAGACTAAAAGAAGGGCCAACCCTCCAATACGTATGTAGAAGAGTTTACAATTTTCAAGGGAAAGGCCCAAAATTAATTATTCGTGATATTTATAAAAAAAAAAATGCGGTGGCTTTGGTCGAGTAAAAGAGTTGTCAGAGTTGTTTACGGTTTTACTACACCTTTAAGACGACAAGAAATAATGATTGAGATTCTTAATTCTCCATTCCTAATTGTGAACTTATCATGACAGAGTTGCGTTAGATGATCGAGGGGCATGGTCAAATCTCGTACTTCATGTATTTATTTATGTACTAGAAGCTAAATAAATTTTGCCAAGGGATCATTCTCTCTTGCTTTTGCACATGTTGATATGCTTAAGTTCTTTTCTTCGTGTGATTTAATGTGAACTTTACCGTGGTTTCTAACAAACGAAGCTTAGGCAAATGAAAGGTTAATTATTTCGTGTTTTTGAAATTCTCTTTTCATAACAGCAGTTATTGCACTGCCTTCAGTTTGAGTCCTCATTCAAGTGTGTTTTGCTGCAAACAAAGAGGGAAAATTTTTAAATTCCAAAAACTACACCATCCCTTGGAACAAGATTATGGTTTAAACAAGACTAGCTAAATTCAGGAAATAAATGTTCAGGTTTGCATGTTTTGACAAGGACCACATCTGGCTTAAAACCCTTCAAAGGGAACTTATAAAATCAGGAAAATGGTGACATTTCTATTTGTTACATTTCCTTTGGCCACTGTGATCAGTTTTTACCACACAGTTGCGTGTAATTTTTTACATCTTTGGACATCACGCTAACAGGTTAGTTTGTGTCTGTTTAAAAATGTAGTTTATGAAATCAAACCCTCTCAACTTAAAAATTGCCTTGTTCTAGTGGATATGGAAAACACCATAGGATGCCTTGGAAAAAATGTAAAATGATTATTAAGACAATATTATTTGTAGTTAACAATAACAGTTAAACACTTGTGCTGAGGCAGGCAAATACATTTTTCAGGGACCATAAACCTTCACTGACTTTGCTGGTACAACAAGTGGTAAAAGGGTATTAAAATGTGAGATCTAGGTAGTGGGACACATAGTTCATTTCCCTACCCTTTTTATGCCAAGAGACCTTATTTTATAATCCTTATTCATTTCATTTAGCATACAGAATTAAGTTAGCTTTTAAACTTAGAAACATGGAAAAAACTTGGGGGAAAAAATGGTGGTACAAAAAATGTAACTATAGACTGCTCTTCATCAACCTTCACAGCCCAAACAGACACCGTGTTCAAAACTCTAAAGGGTGAAATGGTCACCACCCTCAATCAGCAGCACAAACCCACCTAGACCAAAAAAAAGGGTAGTATTGTAGAAAAAACCGCTGAGGGGATTAGGCTCAAGGGACAATAACTTCTTTTGATGGTTGATAAAAAAAAAACAATTTTACCATGTTTGTTTTAGTTATAAATCAGATTCATAACTTACACAAACAATTGAAGTTGTACATTCTTCAAGGCCCTTCTGATTCTCTTTATAGACTTTGCAAAACATTCAATTTTCTTTTTTCTCTTTCTTGTACTTTAGTCCTTTCACAGGCGGCCCAGACGTAGTATGTGTCACTGAATGAATACGGACAAATTAATGCGATGAGTCGTCGAAACTCCCATGAACTAAAATAGTCCAAAGGTCAAAATATAACAAAACAAAGCTAAGATACCTTCAACTGAACGTATCCTTGTCTTTCCTGGCCTGTTTAAGTGGCATTTTGTTGATTTTTGCAATTTTAGGTACTATCTACTAAAGAAGAATTAAAGACTGGCTACAAAACAAACGGACCATCTCCACGCGCCTTCACACGAAGCGCTATAAATTCGAGAATAATCGACGAATCCGCTCCAAATTGCCATCGGCTAATCTGCAGGTAACGTGTGCTCCTGCTTCTAGCAAGTGCTGCATTGTTGCGCGAACGCGGTCGCTAAGCTTGAATATTCACGTCGCGTATTATACCTGGTAGTTTGCGGTCATATCGAAGCGTAAAGGTCAACAGTGGTTGTTGATGAGCGAGCAATTATTGTGCAGTTGTGATGGGTTTTGTGGAGCCAGCGAGCAAGAAGCAGGAGCACACGTTACCTGCAGATTAGCCGATGGCAATTTGGAGCGGATTCGTCGATTATTCTCGAATTTATAGCGCTTCGTGTGAAGGCGCGTGGAGATGTTCCGTTTGTTTTGTAGCCAGCCTTTAATTCTTCTTTAGTAGATAGTACCTACAATTGCAAAACTCACCAAAATGCCACTTTAACCGGCCAGGAAAGACAAGGATACGTTCAGTTGAAGGTATCTTAGCTTTGTTTTGTTATATTTTGACTTTTGGACTATTTTAGTTCATGGGAGTTTCGACGACTCATCGCATTAATTTGTCCATGTGAATATTAATATATTCATTCAGTGCCTGTGGTCCTTTAAGGAATGTTCTCAATGCATACACCTCTCTGATGTACTCACTCTTATCAGCAACTGGATTAGCCTCTTGTCGCCACACTAATCTATTATAATCATTTCAAGTATAATTCAGAACAATAGAGTGATTTTTGTACAAACAATTTCAAGGGAACAATTGAAACCGAAGTCACTATCTAATATAAAACTGCTAAATACGGTATTGCTGTTGGAAATTTATTATGACTCCAATGATATTCCAGTGCATGAAGGCTTTGAAGCTTCAGTAAACCCCTCTCAGCCTCCTGATATTAAAAATAGCTTATACTGACAGACCCACTATATGTGAAGCAAAGTGATTGGAACATTTACCCTGGCTTTTACTAAATTCGCCCATAAATATTTGTTGAGGCTTCCGGTCTACAAACAAACTTACGAACAGCGTAGTAGAAAATTGTTTTAATGAACATTCACATATGACCGTTGCAAGACTCACACTAATATACTTGTGCTCGTAGCATATGTTTAGGATAACGAAGAGAGTATCAATACCGCTGTAAAGTAAAGAGAAAAATATAAGAGATGGAGCAGGCTGGAAGCTTGAAACTTCGCGAGGCTTATAAATAACCGAACTTGACGAGGTGCCGAATCACGATAAGTGAAGTCAACCATGAACTGTTCATACATCACACCTCCTGATGTCCAAAAATTCCATTAAAAAAGTTTATGAAAACCTTTTCTTGATATTTGGACGCGGTAAAACTTGAAGCTAAAACTCATCGTCCTTCCATGTCTGTGTTCTCCGCCATATTTGTTTTGAAGGAAAATTGGTGTTCAGTCTTACTCGGCCAAATTTTTTTACTGGGGCGATCATGTAAACTCGGTTCCAGGTCTCGCGGTCAACATTCGCGGGGAACAGAGCACTGCTACCCTCTGACGACATAGATTTTGCAATGTTGCCCACTGAGAGATTTTGGCGGGAGACAGTTTCATTGTTAGATGTCATGTGACCTCGAAGTAACCGATGAGAGCGTGCACTGTTGGGAAAAATATTTCCAACTATATAACAATGTTATCTAACATTGCTGAGAACTGATATTTACTCCTTGCTATTCCAGAATAACTCATGTTTCATAAATCGATACTGCTTTGGGCCAAACGAAACAAATCCTATCGACTGGTGCTCTCAGTGCGTCCCGGAAGTGAGCTCAAACGTATGGACAAAACGTCAAGGTGACTGATAGAAACAATTGAAATATTCGACGATATATAGAGTGTTTTCACATGACGTCAAGGAGGCTATATTAGTGTTCCCATACAATAATACAGCGGCCATGTTAGTTTTCAAACCAATCCTGTGGGAATTGGACTCTTTTCTTATGTAAACGTTTTCTTTTGTTCCAATAAATTTGCATAGCTCCTGGCCACGTGAGGGAAAACGATCTATATTATAGGCGAGTCTCTCAATGATTTTGTTTATTGTTCGCAAATTCAGATATCATGAAATAATAAATGCCTTTAATTCTTGCCTCAGTAAACTTCCCACCTCAACTGCCAACAACAAAAAATTACTACGTAGTGTCTGGAGAGTACCTGGAATTGCCTATTGAAGTTTCAGACCCTGAAGGCATGCCTGTAATCGTCACATTGATAGATGGGAGCCCAAGTGGCGCAACTATTCACGACAACGTTTTATTATGGAATGCTACCAGCGAAATTTCAACAATATTCGCTCTCAAGGCTACAGACGCGTGTCAAGCATATTCTTTATTAAATATAACCGTCGGCTTAGTTAGCTGCCAATGCAAGAACAACGGAAGCTGCGTTTCCCATCCTAACAAGCCCAGAGGTTCTGGTTACTACGCCTGCGATTGCATCCCTGGTTTTACTGGAGCCATGTGCGAGACCGAAATTGATGAATGTCAATCTTTCCCTTGCTTTCGAGGTAAGGTATTATAATCATGCCTGAAACGCATATGAAATAGCATTTTAAATAAAGGTATCGCTCTTTCGT
Organism: Porites rus; assembly: GCA_964035705.1. NCBI lineage: Eukaryota > Metazoa > Cnidaria > Anthozoa > Scleractinia > Poritidae > Porites > Porites rus. The sequence goes on along the minus strand of OZ037999.1, from coordinate 23,723,967 downwards.
TTTATTTCCCGATTCTTCATCTGGACGTCCACGTCCAAGATCCTCTCTCGTTCTGATTCTCGGAAACGTTGGCTCCAGCGAGCACACACAATTTATCGAGGTCGCAGCTAGGGTGGACAATTGGTACAAACTACCTTTTTTGTGTCAACAATTGGGTTGGGGTCTTTGTTCACAGGAATGCGGGAGCAGCCCATTAAAATTGATTGCACAAATAGGAACGAAGAAACTAATCAAATGAAGTCATATATAAAAGATGAGGCTGCAGTACTTACAGTAACTCGCCTCCACTAACTGTATACGATTAGGGACATCACTGTTTACAAACAAGAACGTTTTTTTTATTCAAATTTGTAACGGGTGAGACAAAACAATCTTTTGTTTCAAGAACCAATGCTCCTCTGGTCAGCACATTAATATCAATAGGTGACGTCGGCATGAGCATCGCTATAGTTACTAGCACATGAAACTTTTGGAATTTCTTTCAGTTGGAAGCTTTGCGGTTTTCTGATTTCTTGTTTTGTTTTTGTTTTGTTTTTTTGCACCCGGCGTATAACCTTTTTGCGTTCAGTTTTACCCTGCCAGCAAAACCACTTGATTCCCAATCTGTACATGTTTTATAATTTGGTAAAACTTTAACGTAATTATTGCTATGTCCTTGTTATGTTAAATAAGCCTAACCACAAACGTTCTCCAAGATTCCTTAAAAGTCAACGGGACTTGGATCAGTGGAATGCATTCTGTATCTCTATTGTTTTAATTTACCTTAGGCCTGCCTTATAACAGACTAAGGCCACATTTATATGAAGAAAACTTGCCCGGGGTAGAATGGTCACTCCCCTACTTGAGTTGCCCCGGCTAGCCAACTTTTTAATTTATACATTTCCTTACAAATTGTGACGAACCGTTTACACACGAAACAAAAAGCTGATTCGGTTAGAGCCGAAGGTTGGGTGACCCTCCTAGGGGAGCCAAATTTGCTTAGGCACCCCAGCCGGGTGAACTCGTTAAAGACGAGACAATAAGACAATAGCACTGTTGGCTCGGGCAAAGGGGTTAATTTTTTCCGTAAATTAACATGGGAGCATGACTCTCTTTCCCAAGGCCACTTCCTCCCCCCCCCCTCCCCTCATAAAAACAGGGCCCAAGCATCTGGTACCGAGCTCTGCCAGTTCTTAGGCCGGTCACGACTTTTTGGAGATATACGTGACGACTATTTTTATCAATTTATCATGTTATGAATTCAAGTCAAATAATTTCTGTTCAAAAGGTTACTGTCTCGATGGTATTAACAACTTCACATGTGTTTGCGATCCCGGGTACGTTGGGTGGACCTGCGACACTGATTATGACGACTGCACCACGTCTCCTTGTGTTTATGGTAAATAATACAAAGCTTCATAAAAGAGCAGATTTTATCAAATTGAACCACAAAACGCAGCTGATTGTTCAATTTTTTATCATAAACGAACTGGGGGTAAAAAATCTTTGAGCCCCCCCTGTTTTCTGTGTTCTACCACAGTTTAAACATTTCGTTTTTTTGTTTCCTTCAGATAATTTTTATTATTTACGTATGCTCCCCTTCTTTCCCATGCATAAGGGCTTGGCGACAAAGGAAAGTAAGGACAAGCCTTGTTTAAGAAAATTTAACCTGAATTTCATTTTGGCATACCAGAGATATCCGTTATTTTCTAGTCTGTTTTTATTATTTTGCGGCGAGAAGTTTTCCATGAATGGTATTGGCCAGAGGGGTCAAAAGCCACCTAACAAAGTTTTACATTTTATAAGGCTATTATTTTCTTGAAAATATTGGTCACTGTGAGCATCAGCGTTAGATTATTTCTTTGTTTAACTTTTTCATTTGTTTTGTTTTTGATGTGTTCTAGGAAATTGCACGGACCTTATAGCGGACTACAGATGCAATTGTAATGCTGGCTATGGTGGAAAGAACTGTTCTATCGATATTGATGAATGCGAGTCATCGCCCTGTACCCGTGGCAAGTAACCGTATCTAATACTTAACGCGTAACCTGTAGAAAAGGCCAGAATGACTGGAAGGGTATGCAAAAAGATGCTAAAAATTTGTACTCCTTACTCAGATTAGAACAGAGGGGCAAGAAAAACTGGCTGCCTGACCCAGAGTATACTTTTATATAATGAAAAAAGAGGCATAAACACTAAGCTACACTTAATTACATAATGGGATTATTCAAAGGGCGTTTTCCTATTGACTGGCCCGGCCGGACAATGGCTTGCCCAATCATTTGGAAAATGAACTACGCTTTTTCCAAGCGTTTTTGCTGAAAAGCCATCTCCTTTGTGCATACCACTTAGGATTTGACTGATCAAGTTAGAAAATTTTTATTAAAAGTGACGACGGGAATGGTCTGGCGAGTCAGTTCTGACAAATGGAAAGCACCTTCAGATAGTGACACAATTACCGATTTTTTTTTCTTTCCTTTGTGTCATTTTTTAAACTATGGACCATGCGTTGTATTACAATTTCGTAGAAAAAGAAACGGGTAGTTAAATCAATATAAAGTTGGTATTACGTGCTTGAATCTGTTGAATTAACTGTTGTGAAAATCTATTAATTTCAGGTACATGTGTTGACGGAGTTAATAGCTTCACCTGCGTGTGCGAGGATGGTTATGGCGGTTATCTTTGTGATTTTGAAATCAACGAATGTCAGTCTTCTCCTTGTGTTCACGGTACTGACGCACCTATATTTATTATAACTCGATCACTTCTCTCGAGAAGCTAATTGGCTCGTCCAACGTCGACTACCTTTTGCTGAGTTAACTTAACATTGTAAACCAATGCGAACAAAATACGTCAATCAACGAAACAAAGAGACTTTCTAGTCCAAACTTACGCTAGAATAAAGAATTTCATGTATGCTATCAGAAAAGTTATGCTTCATATGTTTAGGAGCGAAAATTCTTGGCATTTCAAAAATGGCCGATGATATACATTTATTCGAAAGAAGGCCTTTTTGACGAAGGTTACAAACCGTTAAGCAGCGAAGTCGATGGAGCGCGAGTTAACCACACGATCTCAATGAGAGTGGTTTGGAGGTCAAGCCTTCCGTCAAAACCTTTTAATAGTTGTTAAAACAGAAAAACAGGTTTAAATGATGATGAACTCAATCATGAAAAAAAGAGAATTATTGTTAGGGCTATTCAACTCGGATAGCTCTAAGTTTTGTTGGCGTCCTTTTTCACGACAGCATATCCCATAAGGAACAGAGGTTTCCTCTTTTTTGGTGAATAATCCATATTACCCACTTTTTTTTTTTTTTTTTTTTTTACCAATTAGGAACATGCCTGGACAAAATTAATAGCTTTTCTTGTAACTGTGAAGCTGGATTCACTGGAGCAAGATGTGAGGTGAATATTGATGATTGCCATCAATCTCCGTGTGGAAACGGTATGCTCTCACTTTTTTAATTAATTAATCAATTAATTAATTAATTTATTTATTTGTTTATTTATGCATTTTTTACAAAAAAAATTAAACCAAAACCAAATTTCTTACATCTTTGTCAGTTTTATTTATTAAGTACTGTGTTTTTTTGTTTTTTTATGCTGTGCTTTAATTTATTTAACTTTCAATTAGAGTCGATTTTTGACATACGTGTACAGATAATAATCCCTTTAAAAATACTGAAAGTTTCAGCGGTTCTAATTATGCACAGTTTATTAAGAATCAACAGTCGAAACTTTTTCCTTGAAGTTTACGTGCATTGGTATAAACAATTTTTCATTCAATACTATGTTTAAATGAGATTTTATTGTAAATTATTCCCTTAGTTTTATACTCCTGATAGTTATAGCCTACTTGAAAAGCAGTCATTAGAACTTCAGAGTGTTTTAAATAACGACCGTTATTACTTGAAGTCCTTAACCATTTGACTCCAAGAGCTGCTTAGGGTTGTTCAAATACTACTTCTATTGTTGAACTTTTTTGTGGCTAATCTACCCTTCGAGCAGATGCCCTTCGATGATTTTTGCGCGAATTTCTGTAACGTTTCGAAGCTGCGTCACGCCGATCTCCGATCTCGAAAGTTGAGCGTTACATATCGGATAGGTTCTGTACCACATTTTGGTTTCTTGTGAATAAGTACTCGGACCGTCATGGAGAAGTAGGAGTAAGGACTGGAATCCACTGAGACAGAAGTAAAAATTTTCAGGAGTGACGACTGGGATTTAGTTCACTAAACAATCTCGGCACGATGTACGAAGTGTGTGAACTACTTGCTCCAGTTCTGAGCCGTTGCCATACTGTTCAGACTGTACTGGATAGCTTTTTGTGTCGGCAAGAAAAGCTATCGTGGTGTGAATATAGCCTTAATATTGCAACGCGTATACATTTATTTCAGTAAGGGAGATATAAAGTCAGAGTTTTTTTTTAGTAGAGAGTTGTTCATTTTACTACAAACGGTTTGCAGTTAACGGTTTCACGTTGCCCGCCTGCGCATATTTGGGACTTACGATTCGCGATTGGTAGCTCGTGGCTGCCATGTTTGCTTTAATTCATCACTTGTTCCTATTTAGCTGAGAAATTGACTTCAAAATTACGTTTTTCGAAATAGAATTCGATAATCAAGTAGCAGAAGAGTTCTAAAAAGTTTAATTTCTTCTCAAACATGGGATTGTGAAGTTCTAGGGTCCAAAAAACCTTGCAGTAAATTACAAATAACTTACCTCTGGAGCGTAGTCTAGCCGATACAAACGTAAACCTCAAACCGCAAACTTGACGGCAAGGTCCTGGTGACGTGACTTCTTGACGTTCGCGGTTAGCGGGAAATGCCGAAAAACCTCAATCTTATTAGGTCTCTAATAATCCGTATAATCAGCAGGATATAAATTTTAGTTTTATAGACCATATTTTTAAGCTCTTTGTCGATGAAAGCAATAATCATCAATAAAAATCGTCATACCTGGCAAGTTCTAAGTCGTTCTTGCATATACTCTGTCTTTACTAAAGGGACTTGCGTTGATCTCGTAAACAATTATACATGTAACTGCAACGTTGGATTCACTGGTGCCAACTGTGAATTGGTCATCAAGAACTGCACAGAGGACTCCTGCTTTCCCAATGTGACCTGCTTCAAAAACAGCTATACGATAAGCTGTGGCCCGTGTCCATTAGGATTTACTGGTGATGGAAAGAATTGCAAAGGTATCACTATCTTTTTTTTTATTGAACAAAAAAATAAACTACAAAAAAAAAAGGCCTGAAACACGTATAGCCTCTTGCAAATGATCAACTTTCCGTAAACACGAAGACAATTCGCTTTTGGAAAATTTGGTCAGCACGAACTGAAAGAGCATAATAAAATTAATAAAACTATAAATTTTCAGCCGTATATCTCAAAAGTAGCAATTGCAGCGGCCGCGGAAAATTAGAAGGATTTGAATCAGAAAAAACCCAATCATGTTTGAATGGTTTTCCATACAAATCCTTATAAATCACACGTGTATTAATGGTGGATTGTGTGTAAATGGCATCAATAGCTATTCGTCTAACTGCTCCGCTGGTTACACTGGAGAACGCTGTTTGACTGGCAGGTCGAAGCTTTGACCTCTTTTTCATTAATACGAGGTGGTTTTCTCTAAGGGAAAATTATTTTGAAGCAATCGTGAAGTTTGCGTATTTTCTAATTGATGGAAATACAAACCTTCCGGACATCGATGATTGTGTAAATCACACATGTGCTAATGGTGGATTGTGTGTGGATGGTGTCAATAGTATTACGTTTCATTGCTCTGCGGGTTACACTGGAGGACGCTGTTTAACTGGTAGGTAGAAGTGTTGACCTCCGTCTTGTCGATTCCACATGGTGATATTTTAGAGAAACCTATTTTAAGCAATCATGGAGCTTGCATATTTTATAATTGATAGAAATGCAAATTTTCCAGACATCCATGATTGTGTGAATCACACATGTGCTAATGGCGGACTGTATGTGGATGGTGTTTATAGCTATCCGTGTAATTGCTCTGCGGGTTACATTGGGGAACGCTGTTTGATTGGTTGGTAAAAGTTCTGACCTCGGTCTTGTTGGTACCACGTAGCGCTCTTTTAGGGAAATCCCTTTTCAGGCAGTCATGAAGTTTGCGTACTTCCTAACTGATAGAAATGCTTATTTTCTAGACATCGATGATTGTGTGAATCACACTTGTGCTAACGGTGGATTGTGTGTAGATGGTGTCAATAGTTATTCGTGTAATTGCTCTGCTGGTTACACTGGGGAACGCTGTTTGACTGGTAGGTCGAAGTTTTGACCTCTTTCTCGTTAGTTCTTTTAGAGAAATCTGCTTTAAACCAGTGAAGTTTGTGTATCTCCTAATTGATGGAAAATGCTAATTTTGTAGACATTGATGTCTTTGACTGTGTAAAGAACAGTTGTGCTAATGGAGGATTCAGTTGTGTGGATGGTGTCAATAGTTATTGGTGTGATTGTTTTATGGGCTACACTGGAGAACTATTCCGTAATTGATAGAAACACTAATTTTCTAGATATTGATGACTGTGTGAATCACACATGTGCTAACGGTGGATTGTGTGTGGATGGTATCAATACTTATTCGTGTAATTGCTCTGCTGGTTACACTGGAGAATGCTGTTTGACTGGTAGGCCGACGTTTTGACCTCTCTCTCGTTAATACCACGTGGTGTTCTTTAGGGGAAACGTATTTTTAAGCAATTGTGAAGTTGGCGTATTTTCTAATTGATGAAAATGCTAATTTTCCAGATATAGATGATTGTGTGAATCACACATGTGCTAATGGTGGATTGTGTGTGGATAGTATCAATACTTATACGTGTAATTGCTCTGCTGGTTACACTGGAGTACGATGTTTGACTGGTAGGTAAAAGTGTTGACCTATCTCTCGTCAATGCCACGCGCTGTCTTTTTAGGAAAATCTGTTTCAAAGCAATGAAGTTTGTGTATCTCCTAATTGATGGAAAATGCTAATTTTCTAGACATCAATGATTGTGTGAATCACACTTGTGCTAACGGTGGATTGTGTGTGGATGGTGTCAATACTTATTCGTGTAATTGCTCTGCTGGTTACACTGGAGAACGCTGTTTGACTGGTAGGTAAAAGTGTTGACCTATCTCTCGTCAATGCCACGTGGTGTTCTTTAGGGGAAACTTATTTTTAAGCCATTGTGAAGTTGGCGTATTTTCTAATTGATGAAAATGCTAATTTTCCAGATATAGATGATTGTGTGAATCACACATGTGCTAATGGTGGATTGTGTGTGGATGGTATCAATACTTATTCGTGTAATTGCTCTGCTGGTTACACTGGAGTACGATGTTTGACTGGTAGGTAAAAGTGTTGACCTATCTCTCGTCAATGCCACGCGCTGTCTTTTTAGGAAAATCTGTTTCAAAGCAATGAAGTTTGTGTATCTCCTAATTGATGGAAAATGCTAATTTTCTAGACATCAATGATTGTGTGAATCACACTTGTGCTAACGGTGGATTGTGTGTGGATGGTGTCAATACTTATTCGTGTAATTGCTCTGCTGGTTACACTGGAGAACGCTGTTTGACTGGTAGGTAAAAGTGTTGACCTATCTCTCGTCAATGCCACGTGGTGTTCTTTAGGGGAAACTTATTTTTAAGCCATTGTGAAGTTGGCGTATTTTCTAATTGATGAAAATGCTAATTTTCCAGATATAGATGATTGTGTGAATCACACATGTGCTAATGGTGGATTGTGTGTGGATGGTATCAATACTTATTCGTGTAATTGCTCTGCTGGTTACACTGGAGTACGATGTTTGACTGGTAGGTAAAAGTGTTGACCTATCTCTCGTCAATGCCACGCGCTGTCTTTTTAGGAAAATCTGTTTCAAAGCAATGAAGTTTGTGTATCTCCTAATTGATGGAAAATGCTAATTTTCTAGACATCAATGATTGTGTGAATCACACTTGTGCTAACGGTGGATTGTGTGTGGATGGTGTCAATACTTATTCGTGTAATTGCTCTGTTGGTTACACTGGAGAACGCTGTTTGACTGGTAGGTAAAAGTGTTGACCTATCTCTCGTCAATGCCACGTGGTGTTCTTTAGGGGAAACTTATTTTTAAGCCATTGTGAAGTTGGCGTATTTTCTAATTGATGAAAATGCTAATTTTCCAGATATAGATGATTGTGTGAATCACACATGTGCTAATGGTGGATTGTGTGTGGATGGTATCAATACTTATTCGTGTAATTGCTCTGCTGGTTACACTGGAGTACGATGTTTGACTGGTAGGTAAAAGTGTTGACCTATCTCTCGTCAATGCCACGCGCTGTCTTTTTAGGGAAATCTGTTTCAAAGCAATTAAGTTTGTGTATCTCCTAATTGATGGAAAATGCTAATTTTCTAGACATCGATGATTGTGTGAATCACACTTGTGCTAACGGTGGATTGTGTGTGGATGGTGTCAATAGCTATACGTGTAATTGCTCCGCTGGTTACACTGGAGAACGCTGTTTAACTGGTAGGTAAAATTGTTGTGCTCTGTGTTGCTAATGCCACGGGGTGCTCTTTTAGGGAAATCTGTTTTAAAGGAATGATTAGTGTATAGTTACTTTAGTGTTAACGTTTATAGTGTAATGTAATGTAACGTTATCATGTGTAATGTGTTGTAATGCAATGTTATGTAATGGCATGTAACTTCAGTATTGTCACGCTGTGGAGTATTTAATAAACAAAAAAGAAATGAAGTTTGCTTATTTCCTAATTGATAGAAAGTGCTAATTTTCTATACATCGATGACTGCGTAAGTTACACTTGTGTAACTGGTGAATTGTGTGTGGATGGTGTTAGTTATTCATGTAATTGCTCTGCGGGTTACACCGGGGAAGGCTGTTTGACTAGGTGGTAGGTGGAAGGTTCTGCCATCAACAAAAACAGCAACAGCAACAAATATATTGATGTGGCATGTATAATTATTGTAAAATTTTTCATCAAAACAATAGCATTTGACCGTCTTCAGTAATGAATTCTATGTAGACAAAGTTTCTTGTTACTCACCTTTTTTTGTTTTTATGGTAGTGGTTACAAGAAGTCTTGCTGAAGAAACCCCCATTATGACAGAAAGCACATTATCAATGGTGAATACTCCGGCAACAACTTTTTCCAGTATGGTGATAACCGCGTCATTGAAAGAGGGGATGCTTTCCACGAGTAGTAGTGCTTTTACTTCGGCCTACACGCAGCAACAAGGAGAATCAATTCTTTTAACAACAGCATCCTCAGCGGCCCTATCGTCATCGGTCTTCAAGGCTACAACAAGCCGTCCAATGTCTCCTTCAACTAAAGACACAGAAGCAGGTATTCAGCATAAAGCTAAGGTAGTAAGCCAGGGTCATATTAGGTTATTGTATCTCTCGCTTTGCTTGATCAATCCATGGGGGTGTTATTTCACAGTAAAAACCGCTTAATCCACAAGCTTTTTTTTTTTTTCGCTCTTTGCGACAGAAAAACATGTGTTTAAGATTGAGTGTATAAGTGTTATAGAATGTTTTTTTAAAGACTCAAAGCCATTAATTAGTCAATTAATTAATTAATAAGGGTGGCACCTGAATAATCCATTGCCTACTCGCGATTTTTTTTTAACTTTTGTGAAGAGACAAGTCCAATGTACTGAACAGCAAAGAGCGACATAAAGTGTAAAAAGCGTTACCTACACTGTCATTTCAGGTAGTTTATAAGCCTTGCCATGTAGTGATTTTATGGTTGGCGTGTCCCAATAACCTGACAATGTTACTTTTGACAGTCCAATCCTCGCCCTTCTCAAGCAGTGGTACATCTGCCGTACCCACGTTACAGCTACGGAGTAAATCAGGAATGACGAATGCAACAAAATCATTTTCAGTGAGACCATCTTCAATCATTCCAGGGTTTACGCCCACCCAAAAGCCTGAAACCAGTTAAAAAATAATTTTAATTCCTAGCTGTTGACAACAAAATTGGCAATCGATTTGTTGTTTTGCTGATTAATTGTTTGCTTGCTTGATTTTTTTTATTAAATTACACTGCCATGAGTAGTTGAAAAGAACGCTCTAATATTGAAATATGTTTAAGGACTAGCAAAATTCTCACCATGTTACTTTAATTTTGTCTTTGTAGAGCACGCATTTAGACTGAAAATCCTCCAAGACTGGAATGATGAGCTCAAAGACACAGAAAGCACTGCTTTCAAAGATTTGTCTGCGCGCCTTGAAACTGAGGTAAAAACAATAAATGTATTTCACCTTTACACTTCGATTGTTTAGATAAAGCGACGGTAATCCGTGCTCAGACTAAAACACCCATTCATTTTCGCAAAGAATTCTAAATAATAAGGATGATGGTAAAAACAGCCTTCGCACACCGGTATGGAAGTTTGGATTACTTATTCAGACTTCTTTCCTGTGATAAATGTAACGTGATCAAACATCACAAAACGACAGGCGATGTCAATTATAGTAAACAAATGTCGGTCATATTTCTTTTTTAGGGCGAGTTACTTTTACTCTGGTAAACCAATATTGGATGAATGCTCGGTCTTTAAATCGCTTATTTTTTTCTAGTTTCAAATTTACTCTTTCACCTTTCAGATTATGAAAGCGCTCTCTTCACAAAAAGATTTGATTCGAGTGAAAGTCATTTCCTTCAGGTATTAATAAAACACTTTTAATAATATACCTAGGTACGATTTTGTCTGTGGTTTACACCATTAATGATTAAGAGATTAATTTGTTTATATAATTTAAGGTAAAACATTCTTTATAAAGTTCGAGATCTGTTTTAAGCCGACTTGCTCGGGACACTTGCAATCCGAGACGCCTAGCTGGTCCCATAGACCTCTTTCATAATGGCGGCGCATTAATTTATTATTTCATATGTATATAAATAAGCCTTTCTCGTCTCATTTAAAAGTAAGAATTCTTTTGTATTTTACACATGCTAAAGAGGTCAGAAATGCTAATTATCATACATACAAAAGAATGTATGAATAGGTTGCCCTCATGAAAGAGGTCTATAATAAAGTTTCGTGTCACGAAAAAAATAGAACTTACCGAGGCTTATCATGGACTCCATCAGATTTCCTTAAGATTACACATTAGTATGAAAACATTCTCATCTAATCTTATCTGTCCAGTAAAGGGAGTGTGGTTGCAGAGTTCCAACTGATGTTTAGATCGAAGGTGTCGTCAGATGAAGCCTTTGCTGATCTCAAGAATCAAATCAATGACGGTAATCTTGGTAACCTTCAAGTTGACCCTGCATCTCTGGAGCAGATCTACCCCACAACGCAAGGTATCTTTCCATTTCTTCCCATTCTCTCTATCGAAACCAAGCAACTAACTCTGAATGCAAGAGGTAATTATTAAACTTCATACGACGTGCAGGTTTAGCAGTAGAGCGACAATATGGGCACAAAAGAAATAAGCTTTAAATTGTGGTTAGCCATCCAAGGTTGTGAGAGGGTGGCTAGGTTGGTAAGTCACTGAGTGAAAGAAAGGATCAATGAATTATGACTTTGTGTGATATGTGACAAACTATGTGTTGCCTCATATCCTCTCAAGACTACCCTTTCCTGCTGAAGGAACTTGCTCTTGAAGGAGACAACGTGGCCGAGCAGTTGGAGTGCTAGACTCACAATCAAGATCGGAGGCCTGGAGATTAAGTCGCACACTTAATGGTTCATTCTCTGTTGTCCTGTGTTTAAATCCTAGACACGAGCGTTAAATGTAAATAGCCAACTGGTTCGCCACCGGCTGGGTAGGATTCCCTGCTTCATTTTCTCTGAAATTGATTGAAAATCTCCTTGAGGGGTTAGGATAATTTCATAAATATTTGCTCAATTATGTCTGAGTTCATTTCTTATTCAGTCGTCTCAGTTCAGTAGTACTGGCTTTAGGGAGTTCATTCTATAAGCTTTCAAGCACCTGTATATTTTTTGTCTCTAGCGCCTACCAAGAAAGACGAAACGAAGCCGAGTTTCGCCATCATTATTGGCATTTCGTTCGGCGGATTTTTCATCGTGGCCCTTATTACCATTCTACTGGTACGTCACTGTAAGAAAAAGACGTTGCTAGAAAAACGGCATCATTCGAATGTAATGCCGTCTGACGAAGCGTTTCCAGACCGTCGGAGGTATGAGGTGGAAAGAGCCAAGTCGGAGGAAAACATCCTTTACCTTCAAGAGATGGGACTCTGGGCAAAACCCATTGAAGGAAAAGAAAATGAAGCATATGATAAATTGTAAAACCAGAGCGCGTTAGTATGAAAATAAGGCGGATTTTCTCCATTTTGTTATTAGAATGAAGACGTATGAAGACGTTGTGGTTCAATTTTATAGTTGGTTTGAATTTTCTTTTCTTTTGTTTCTGGGTGTGGTAATGTATGATAATGAGCTTGAAGCAAAAGAAAAGAAAATTTAAACCAACGATAAAATTGAACCTCAACATATATGACTTCGAATATCTTAGGCACAAGAAAAGGATCAGCAATAGCTTGGCAATGTCTTAGGCAATTTAGAGCATAAAAATAATAATAAAAATCGCAAAAGTTAGAATTGCTGTCATTAAATTTTAATTAGTGTAAATGCGTGGACTTTCTTACATATAACAAGAAATATCTGCTTTAGTAATTAAGCTGCTGTGACTTTGTAATATTCCTTAATCTTTTAATTGTATCAGTTTTATTGGGGTCTACTTATCGTTACTCACTTTAATTTACTTTACATTTTTCCTTTTGCTTGTTAATCATGAGCATGGACATTTAGATTTTCAAAGCCAAGTGAACACTTAATCACATTTTCACGGGTAGCGAATTGGGGGATTAAATCCTAAAAAATATCAGTAGTGACAAGTTAAATTGTGCGAACGTAAAACCTTTTAAAACTATTCGTTTCCTAGAATTTTAGAGGGTAGGTCAGATTTTGTATCTGACATTTAGTTTAATACCATAATTGCTACTTGTTTCAACTCCGCCCTGTTTTAGAATGCTTGATTACGCTGAATAAAAGGTCAGTTTGGCAAGCGATGTCTGCTTCTGGCTTTTTGGAACGTATTGATAACGCCGAATGGGCGTACAAAAAGGGAGATGTAGCCACCCCAAACAAAACGTTTCCCGGAGTCTCGTCAAATAAGTTAAACAAATAGACTTCATGTTGCCGTGCAGTCCCTGGTAATTATTTATTACTAAATCTGTTCATTTACTTATTTTGTGTTTTACGGTCTCGCCATCTAGCATTAGAGTAAGAATTTTAATGCTTTTATATTCGTAAGTGACAGCAAGCGGTCTTGTGGATTTACAGCAGCTATTATTGTTAACTGCAGCCCTTATTCTTGAACGGCAGCAAAATGGAGTCGCTGCATGTTCTTGGTACGTAACACTCACACGTTCACGCAACAATTTCCCAGAATTTCAGCTTGATCTGTTTCGTTCCCATGTTAGCGAATTTCAACTTTAGACCACGTCAGCGAATGTGTTAGGCTATACGTGTAAAGTTCAACCGACCCTTCGCAAATGGAAATGTCTTAAGAAACCCCACAGTTCCTCTTCTTATTATGCTTGCGTGTACATGTGTCTAGTGTACTTCCACCTCGCCTTCTCTTCAAACCTTTTTACAAGTTTACTTTCGATAGTCGCAGAATCTGGCTCAAAGGAGAACTCGTTTAGAACACTTATGTACAGTTTGAGCAGTTGCTCAAATGCTTCATCTTCCTGAAGATCGCTCATGGCTACGCTGGCAAAAATGCTTTGCAAATCGGCAATCTTTGCTTCAACTTCCAAACAACTTTCCCAATCCATTGTGTGACTTTCCTGCGCATTGATGAAATTGGAGCAAACTTTATAATTTGTAAAGGAGAAAGCCTCTGACAACGTGTCTTGTTCTCGTTCTCGACCCCTTACCGTGTCTTCTAACAATTCGTAGTAATAATAAAAGTCTGGATCCAGTGCCACGTGTTTATCTTCCAATTCCTTTTCTTCTTTAACAGTGAGTTCATCGATCGCCTTATTGAGTGATTCGTAGTAATGGGACGCGCTGGATGCGGCGTTCTGCTCAGATTTTAAGATCGGAGTCTCGACTCTGTCAACGGAGGAACAGGAATCATAGTTCGTTTTTCTTGAGCTTTCTAAATCCAGTGAAGGGTAAGTAACAGTTGAACAACGCCTTCTTTGCGAACATTCCGTTAGTGCGTACTGACTCTCACTATCGCTTCCACAATAATCATCACCACTTTGCGAGGCTATAAAGGGCTTCCAGGAGGAGTCGTGATCGGATTCTGCAGGAATATCAATGGTTTGTCCTTCAGTTTCATCTCCCACTGGTTCACCCGGGTATGGTAATGACTCTTTATTATCCACATTATGTGTATGGAATTTTGGGAGCGAAAGTGAGGGCCAAGTGGATGAGACGTCTTCCTCGTCTTGATATGCATCGTGTCTAAAGTGTGTGACGTCGAGAAGGGTCCTAAGGGACGAAAATGATCCATGATCATGTTTTACAGCAGTTTGTTCTTTTTCTTCTTTTGCCTCTGACACTGAGTTTCCTTCTGTTGAGTCGCATGCATTGCTCTCGCCGTCTGACTGTGCGCGATTAGCAGCTCTAGTTAAATTAACCTCGCTTCCAGATGAGGCATCATTTTCAGACACACTCCTAACCTTGCCGGTTTTAACGAAAAAGTGTTTCAACTGCCGAAGCATGTATTCTACGACTTCATAGTCTTTAGATTTCAAGTGTTCGTCTGCTTGCACCTCCGCAAATGAGTCCATAAGTATTGTCAAGAACACATTCATTAAAATCATGACCATAACCATCTGAAACGAAAAGAAGATAACTGGACCCAACAGACGATTGTTCGCCTGGACTGTTTCAAAATCAAAACCTCCCATCACAGCACTGAACAACGTTTCAATTGTAGTTAGAAAGGACCTGTACTCAGGTAGCACGCTTCCATAGATGGAATAAAACAAAAAGCTGAAAGCAATATAAAAGACTAAAAACACTACAAGGAAAGAGAACAAAGGTAACGCCGCCTTCGAGAGAGTCTTTGTAAACAAGTAGATTCTGTGGTTAAAGCGCATCAGTTTGAGTAGCTTTAAGTTAGCAAGGAAGACAAGGAACGCGAGTAAATATACAAAGGTTTCATCCCAAGAAGTCGCTTGAATAAAGCTTACGAACTGCCCTGGATTAGATTTCATTCGACTGATTGCTTTTTGTGTAAAATACGTTCTCTGTAGTAAAGCGATGGCTCCAGTTACAATTAGGACAATCTGAGAGACTTCCAGCCAATTCCAAGGATCTTTAAAATACTGTTTTCGAAGTCTGTAAGCTTGTTTTAGTTCCGTGTAAATGAAAATCGCAAGAAAAATAACAAGAAATATCTCACAGACAAATATTGCGAGGTGCAAATCGCCCGTATTGCGGTATAACCTCGCCACCCTTATGTTGTTGAAATATATTATTCCATTGGTTGGGATCCATTCCGTTAAGAAAGTGGCCACTCCAAACAGGTTAACTTGGGCACTGTAAATAGCGATTTCTAAAAAAATAGCGCGTGTTCTAGAATCTATCCAGTAGTTCTGTTTCAAAACGTTCAGAGAGATTTCCGTTTCATTTGAATATGACAAGTCAAGTGAAAAGCCTCCTCCGCCGTAAGTACCCATAATTCCTAAGAATGGTAAAGAATCTAGTGCGTTCATTGACTGATATGACCAAGGGGAAATCGTGCTGTTTAAAGCCTTGTTAGTACTCTTCCAGCCTGAGTTGTAACTCCCTTTGTCTTCCTTGAATAAGGAGTAGTAGCCGTTGCATCCTGAAATCGTCTCCTTCATTGGGCCTGCTACTTGACAGCCCTCTGTCGATTTAAAGACAGCAATTATGACAAAAGTAATGGAACGGTCATTCTCATTCTTTCTCAGCGCAGTAACTATGATTTAGAGAACGTCATCAGCCGAAACGTGACGGTGCCTACTTAAGATCGTAGTGGCATTTCTTCTGGGATCAGTATAGATAATCAAAAAACATCGCAGTGTACTGTTGTACAACGTCCACATATATTTGAAGCGAAACCGGTGATTTTGTGTTGGAATGTTATATTCAAGATCAGAAAATGTTTCCGTGAACTGGATTGGACACTTATTGCATAAAAACATGTCTTTAAAAGGTGTTTAACTTCATTATTCTAGTTGCTTGCGAAGAAGGGGGAAAGAATGAGAACGCCTTATGGAGTGACAAACCTTGAGAAACTCTCAGCTGTCGAACTCGTGCTCCACCAACAAGACGTGAATTGCAATCAGCTGTATAATTTTCCAATGGGTGACATCCCTTAGCCCACTCTCGACTTGATGATGACAAACTTGGCAAAACGGTGCCTTCGATCCACTTCCAGTAGTTTTCAAAGCCATCAATCTAATAGACAAAAGATCTTGTTAGCTTTAAGTGCTCTAGTAAACCCTTCTTCACCGCCTTTGTTTACTAGGGACCTTACGAAACTACGACGGCGACGGCAAGGAGAACGTCAAAAAGGCAGTAGGTTTAATGAGCAAAACCACAACTCTGCACTTACATCACGCTTTTTGGTACATTTCTTTGCTGTCCCTGCACAACTACGACGTGAAATGTCCAAATTTTAAGTTTACTTGAGAATGGGAACGGTAAGGCGTTAAATTCTGACATCTGTATCTGAACCTGGCTGCGTTCCCCTCTCTTCAGGTTCAACCAAAATTCCCTTCTTTAAAGTAATAGGGCTTATTGAGATAATCGCGGAAAGGTTATATAGGATGCGAAGTCTATTTTTCAGCGACGTTTCCATGGACGTTGCCATAGTCGGATCGTAAGGTTCCTACTAAATCACACAAGATCACCTCCTTCATCATACTCCACCATCATCTTTACCTGAGCAAAATCCTAGGACTAAGTCCTCTACGTCATAGTCTATCTCAACAGTTGAAACGTTTTCTGCATAGTCGTATAAAAAATCGGAAAGAAAGTTGGTTTACCTTGTTTGTAGTTCATTGAAAAAATATATATATATTTTAACAGGAGTATTTTTTCTATCCTGTCCTCTAAAAATTCTGCACAGAGAGCGAGAGTTTGGAGAGTGAAGCAAAACTTTCAATTGAAATTTCAACTGACGACCTTGCAGCAGTCCAATTTACTAAGAGATTACAAACGTACGAAAAACAATCGAATTGATAGAGTTTGAACTCTGCAGAATTAATTGCTGCAGAAAAGGGGGCCTTAAATCAGGATGGGTGGAATAAAATTGCTGAAGCTGCATTGAAAACGTCTTTTACGTGCTAAATGCTCCTCGTCATAGAAACTGCATTTTGATCCATGGGCCACAATCCTAAGCGTTTCTCACTCAGTTTCTCGTTTCATTTTCATTTAAAAATAAAATTACGTAAGAGTGAATGGGGAAAAAAATAATGCTGAAAGCGAATTTGTGGGTATCCAAATTCGTAAACCTGCCACGCACCCACGCAAATATTATTGATCCTCAGAAAATCAAAGAACCGTAAAAATGGAGCAGTGAACACTATGTAGGAAAAAAAATCATGGAAAGTACCTCATTCAATCCCTTGCTGCTGTAAGCACCTCCCAGATAGGTATCTTCAATAAGTTTGGCCACAAGATAAGCCTTGGGATCGCGCTGTCCAAAGCTTACAACAAACAATGCAATTAAAAACAGCACATAGAGAATGACCTCCTTAACTATTTGAGATATTCGCATTTCCCGTTTTCTCTTTTCTCTGGCTCTGCTAAGCTCAGTAAGATCGGGTGGTGTTAATTTGGTTGATCTATAGTCGACATATTGCTGCGGGATGATCTTTTCGAATTCCGGATATCCATTTCTATTATCAAAGTCAGCACTATCTAATTCTTCCTCTTCGTCCGCGTTTTCGATCTGCGCGCTTTTTGTTTCCATCTGCTCTTGTGGTTTCTTTATGACAAGGGCGATGAATATGGCAATGAAGAGCACCTTGATGGGCTGACTGACGAACACATCTTGAACTAAAGAAATGCATAACGATATAAGCCACTGAGTGGCTTTTTCTTTGCCAAACTGGAAACCGTACAAAATAACGAAGAAAGCTGAAGTAATTGTTACAACTACAACTCCAAGCCAACCAATATAAACAAACCAATGTGGAAGTTTTCTATCGTGCGTTTCTCTGGCTGCTGCCGATCCAAACTTTTCATTGACTTGCACTTTCACGCTGGCTTCTTCAAACACTTCAAACCTATCCACATCTTCCTGCCAGTCGTTGTGGTCTAACTCTGCTAAACACTTTTGACTACCGCAACTGTCCATGCCTGCGTTCAACCAGGCTGCAGTCTTTTTCTCCTTTTCAACTGTTTCAACGGGTGGTAAAGCAGTGGGTATCGAATCAGTATTTTCCGGGTGCAATTCATCGTCCTCTTTGTCTTGGTTACGATACCATTGTATGATGTCTTCAAAATCGCCTTTATACGCTTTGGCCCGCTTCTCTTTTTTACGATTTTTCATTCCTGTTTTACGGTTCCCTGATTTAGGTCTGACATTTCTAAACACTGCGGCGATAGCAAGATTGATAGGAAAAATGAAAAGACTGCTTATCACTCCAATGTACACCTCTCTTGAGGAAACGCTAATGGGCCCCAAGTTAATAGTCGCGGTTGGATCAGCTTCTTGATCATCTAGTCCATAGAACATTGCATTTGTTAACATGGTGCATAAAAGAAGAGCTAAGCAACATGAAAGGCGCTGAACCGTGGTAAAACTGCTCACACTTGGTTTTGCAAAAATCGAAAACCATAGATGATTATCCGTGATGTTTCTTTGACTGACGTTGTAGAACAAATGGCTAAACGATACTAGGTCGTCCTTCCGAGCGGAATGCAATTTCCGCACAACTTCTCCGTCATCAAACTCCACTGCAAGCCACCGATTGCACATAAAGACGTACACGCTGTCTTTAGTGACATCACGCACTATTACCTGCTTTAGATACCACGAGGGACTAGATCCTGAGTTGTTATGCCAAATCTTTAGCAAGGTGAGCTCTCCCAAATAGTAAGGAGTGGTCAGGAGAAATGAATCCATTCCTGACCTTTCAAATCGCTGGATTTCTGGATCTCTGAGCAGGCGGGGACCCGTATCACCATCCATACCAGCCAAAACGCAGGAAACATCGGCGGTTGTTCCCGCGCCTTTCCTCATCCCTGTAAGCACTAACAGTTCATACCTGTAGCGATGCGATGGTTCATTATCTTCTAGTGGTTTTGTTTCGTCCTAAAACATATCAATTGTGTTCAGTTTGCAACCTTTAATGTAGCAAGAGGAGAGGTTAAAAAAGGGGTTTTTGCTTCTTTTACATTCCATTTCTTTTTCCCTTTGAATTTGAAAAGGATATTTAGCGATATTGTTCTGTTTTTCTCTCTTAATACTATATAGATAGATACAACTGTCTATTCCACTACTTGGACACTTAAGCGCTTAGAAAGGTCAATTACAAATGTTTTAGTAATCGTAAATCCGATTATTCATCAATCATTAATCGCTAATTGGTACAATCACGCATGCTCGTCAGACAAATGTGATAGCATAGACCGCTTAATCCAACCATAAGATTTCCTATATGACTATATGCAGACTTAATTAACATAAAACTGTAGCATACCTTTTTGAAATTTCGAACATCACGCCTTCTTGCCCAGACAAGCAGCAAAACATAGATCACAAAAATTACAATCACTGCTGAAAGGACGACAGGATTTGACGAACTAGTTAAGAGCTCGGCGAACCCTTCCAAGGCCTTTTCGAAATCTATAATATTTGGCGCTACGAAAACTTGTGCAGCAAATGAAGTTAAATGGTTACAGAGGCATTGTATCTCAACTGTCGTAGTTTCCGTCCCAACCTTAAAGAAAAGATTTAAGCTGTTTAATATTTAAGTTGTTTAAAAGAGTGATGTATAAAACATTAGTACAAAGAAGAAAGTGAAATTCAAACAAGAAAAAACAAAACAAAACAAAACAAACAACGTACAGCACCAGCCTTAGGACTTGAGAAAGTTGAACGGCAGTCAACGTCAAGAATAGTGTATTTTATAAGGCCACGCCGCGTCGTGTCTTCCCAGTTTGGTAAGGTTTATAATAGGCGGTGGTTTCGGATTTTTATACATTTCTGGGAAACTGCCCACCTACCCCTCCACTAAGCTAACATTTTGCCTTAAGTCAGAAGTAAATGTTAACGCTGGCTTAGGGGAGGGGTAGGTGGGCAGTTTCCTAGAAACGTATATCACCAAATGAAGATTGAAAAGAAACTGAACAATGCCTACACTACAACACAAAAGCGAACTAACAATGTTTTCCGCAACACTAAGAAACATTCGAATAGACTGCCGTATGCCTTAAAACTGGAGCAACATTTGATTCAGAGAAAGAATCTCCCTGGAAAGGTTGCACTAAATATCTTAATGAACATAACTTATTCAACTCTTCTTCAAGCTTTTATCGGATAGTTTAGTTCCAGCTAATTTAGTCGTTGGGTTTAAGCGTCGCTTAAAAATCGCTCCAAGGCCGTAGTGAATCGCCTAGTAGTGACTTTTCAACCGGATTTAAAAGCTCAAGGACTTACCTTACATCCCTCCGTGCTCCAACTTTTTGTTGTCTCGTTCCAGAAGAAGCATTTTAACGTAGATATCGTCAGGCTGTACGAGGCATTATAATGAGAAAACGTGCCCGTTTTTCCCTGAACTTGAATATAATATGTTCCTTCCCCACTTATCAAACTATGGTCCAGTATAAACAGTTTTTGCTCCATCCCATCTACCGACCACGACGCTAAATTATCGCTCGATGACGGCCGTCTTCCTAGGGCGACCATTATGTTCCACTCCTGTACGTTTTCATCTTCCGAAACAAACTCTAGGCTCACCCCGGCGTTATCTAGGCTGTAATTGAACGTGTGGAACTGCGCTGAAGTGTCATTGATTTGCAGAACAAAGTTTTCCCTCTCTGTTTTTAATGACTCGTCCACTTGACGAATTCTGATGTCTATATCCCTTTCTAGTCCCTCAACAGAAACCATGCTGCCATCCGTTTGAAGCACCTCTAAGGCAACCACTGAGGTGGTGATGTTTTCCTCTCCTCCACAGTCGCTATATGGATTTTCTGAAAATGACAGCATCTGAAAATTGGTAAAAGAAGTAGATCAACAAAACAATAAGTGTTAGTAAATGAAACAATGTTACAATGGGTCAAAGAGTAAAACGGAACGTGACTGGACTACTACAACAACAACAACAACAACAACAACAACAACAACAAAAACAGGCAAACTACAAAAAAAAAAAACGAAAATAAATGCGCCGAAAATATCTTATTTTATCATATATGACCCGTACGGCACCGCGCGCAATTTCGTTGGAGAACCACAAAAAAGAATTGCAGTACGAGGGCCGTACGCGTCAAGTGATAGAGCCGGAAAAACGCGTTAGAAAAATGCGCTCGAAGCGAGGCAAATGCTGCCAGGAACGCATTTCTCCGCCTCAGAAAAATCCAAAAACACAACCGTCATTTTCAAATGATAAAATGCTTACTGTACGCGAGGTCCGTGCGTCTCGACCGACAGCAAAATATTTTCCCGTCCGGCTCGACCTAACTCAGTCAATAAGTACATATTACCATACTTTTATACAGAAACGCAAGTACGTAAATCTTTCCCACGTTTGTTTGTTGCTTTAATTCCCTGGCTTTTTTTGTCTGCCTCAGTATCTTTTAATCTTCTCTCTCTCTCTCTTTCTTTCTTTTACCCCTTTTTATTTTTTACTGTTCTTGTTCTTAACTTTTGCAAATTTTGAATACGCAAATTGTTATCAAGCAGAGTCCTTGTTGAGAAACGTTTACCGTACCCAACCTGGCTCTAAATTTGTCGGTGCTCAAAAACAAGGAAGGAAAAAACACTCGGGCTTTATCTAACCTGTAGGTTTACTGAGTAGTCCTCGAAGTTGATATTTTGAAACAATCCCAGGTTTGGTAGTGTGAACATTCCCAGTTCGTTCTGGACTATGGATCCATTCAGAGAATTGGCCAAGGCTTTCTGGAGAACAGCTGTTATCTTTTCTGTATTAATAACTGTGTCTGCATCCCCAGGTGTTTTAGCTTTCAAAACTGCTAAGCACATTTTATTCACCACATCGAGAATTTCTTTAGATGCTTCTCTGCCCCTTTCCTTTAAAAAAAGAAAGAGAATGTAAAGGTAAGGTAAAGGCGCACACGAGCGGACCTTATCCCGGTTTCATTACCATGAAGCACCTAGAAGTATTGCTACTCCCCTCTGGACGGGATGCTAGTCCATTACAGGGTTACCCCCCAACAGTATGTCGCCGGTGCAGTTGTCCCTTTGGTAAACGGTCGCTGCCATTTTTAAGACAGAAAGGTTTTGACCTGTTATGGAGATTGTTTCTATCAAAAAGATAGAAAATCGAAACCCAAGGTCAAACCTGGACCTCAAACTCGGACCATTCGTATCCTAATCTCTCTCCCTTACCACTACACTACCACACGCCGAAAAATTTAAGTATTGTCTTGTCTTTCTTTACTGTAACATCAATCCATAAATTTTAACGATATTTCAACTTGGGCTTCAACGTCGTTCCTTTTAACACTATTCAAAAGCGTATTATTTGCCTTATTGTAACTTAATCCAGGGAATATATTACATCTATCATGACTAAAGGTTTGGTAATCAATGGTGGCATCGATCGTTAAAAATGGCAACGACCGTTTACGAAGGCGAAATAGGCGTCGCCGGTACCCATTTATACACCTGGGTGACGAGAGACAAATGGAATAAAGTTCATTGTCCAAGGAAACTGGTGAGGCTTGACCTCCGGACTTCCAGATCTGCAGGTGTCAACCGCTCGGACAAACACGCCTCCAGAAAGAGAATGTAGAGTAGCAAACATAGATTTTTCTGCATAGATTACCCGAGTTTCTTTTAAAGTAGAATAAAAGAATTTTCATCTGCGACAACATTTTAAAAGAAGCGATAGAAGCTTACATGTTAGGTCAAGGGCTATTTTCCCACACAAATTTTGGTGAAACTAAGACAGTAACGTGCGATTATACGCAGTACATCGATTTCAGAAAGTTCAGTTTGTGGAAGCTGTCATCATTGTGGTAAGTGTACTTTTAAAGTTATCAACCCATTTTGCGGTCAGTCACGCGTTGAGTGCAAGCTTTAGGGTGTCTCCTGGATAGAGGCTGTAAAAAAAGATATACTTACTTTGAACGCGTCGTCACAGCGGTAAAATGGGTCATCTAAACTCACTGGAGACCCCTCTGATATGCTTTTAAATAAGTTGCCAGCAATTCCAAGAATCTCTGATGAAATCTTTTCAAGACTTGAAACTGGGACGGTGTCTTTTTCAAGGGCGTCTACAATGCTGGACATAGTGTCTACGGTGTCGTCCTAAAAAGTGAGGTAAGAGAAAGAGTAACTTGACGCAATATCCTTTACTACTTTAGTCTCCTCAGGAGAGCTTCCTGTCTAAAGTAAGAATCTATCATGGACGCTACACATTTCGTGCTGTGTAATGAACGTCAAAAAGAGCATTTTATTTGAGCGTTGTTGGTGTTTTTACTGTACCGTACGTCTCCAACTGGGGACGAAGGGACCACCATTTCTACTTGGGCATTCGGCCAACGCGAACTTTTAGCCGTTAGCACGGCAAAGGCTGTACCTTTATTTTTCAATTATTTTCAGACCCTGAGTGTTGTTCCGGCTCTGAGAATCGAAACCAAGTCCTCCCGCTCTGTAGTAAAGCGCTCTACCGCCTCAGCTATTCCTGCCGCGGTTGCATAGAGCATACCACTAATCAGTTAAGAGTCGACTTAAGGGGATTTTCAGCTTATTGGCTGGGAAACGATTATTTTGGAGCGAGACAAAGGATTAGGTTTGCGCCGTACGTGCAGTGAAGATGCTTTAAAGTATGATAAGACATTTTTCAAGAGTATTTGTCGCCTTTAGGCAGACCCTTCTGGGAGAGCAAATTGAGAACAAGAGAGACGCGAGCAACCTGAATAGGAGTATGGAAAATATATATGGTAAGAGCCAAGAGTACGTTTTCTTTGTCCATTAGTTTTTGGTTGTATTTTGGTTCCAGTTGATACCACAGTTTTGACATTTACCAAGTCCATTCTTACTCATTTCCAAAGTGATTGAGTCAAATAGTTCCACATATAAGAAGCCAATATTCCCAGGATCGGATAATTCGAAGAATCGTGGAAAATACGCTACAGTGCCGTTTAAAGCGTTTAATTAAGGTAACTCAGTTAATTTCTCTGATTATGACAGTGTTACTGAAATTGAACAAGCGTCTTCGATCTCTGCCGAATGTCAAACTTTTCACGAGACGAACCAAACTTAGTGAGTTATGTTCACGAAAAGTTCGACGTCTGGCTCACTTAAGTTCGTCTAAATGAGTTTGGATCGTCAAGTACGTTCTACTCGTCTCCTTCAGACGGATAGAACGTCTGAAGATCGCCGGTCTCCGGGACAAACGTCGACCTTCACATGCGACGGACTTAGCTAAAAAATTAAAACTTTGTATGATAATATAACTTAGCCTCGTTCGGGAGAAAGTGTTTTGAAATTGCTTTTTGGTTTGATTCAGTTGAATGCTTTGACGCGTCCTTAAAGCTCGACTTCTGACCCAACAGACAAAACAAAGCTTGGTTCGTCTCATGAAAAGTTCGATCTTTTGCCAAGGCCTTAGTAGATCCGAAAGTGACCAGGAAAGGCTTGATAAGTTATTCTTTTCCTACCAGTCAAAAGCTGGTTGTATTTACCCGGGCATTTTGTGTAAGTACTTCGTTGTTCTCTGTCACTCTCTCCAAGGCGTCGCTTATCACCAGCAGCTCATCAACGGTTGTTGTTCCACTTTCCGCGAGAACTTTTGTGTTTGTTTTGAGCTTTGATGTAATCTTTTCAATTATCTATTAAGAAAAAGGAAACAATTACACTGATTTTTAATAAGTTTTATCCACAAGGCAAACTGAACTGGCTACCTTGGCAAAGGCGTAGGTTTCATTCACTCAATAGGGCGTTACCAAGGCCTATGTTCACAATATACTGGACAGCTTTTCGTGCCGTGACACTAATTACCCTTGTTTACTGTTGAAGATGAGCATGAGCGATCGAACCGTCAAAAGATAAAGAAGATTATTTTCGTCCCTTACCGAGTGTTATAAGACAATAAACAGACTTAATGGACCAGATGCCTCAGCATTTTTCACGATTGCACATGATATTGGACCCTTAAGAGCTAACCACCGTTTTAAACTTAAGTTTGCATCCGCAAATTTAAATAGTCTTGAATATTCTTTTTTATACGCATAATCGATGAGTGGAATAATCTGCCAAAGGAAATTGCTGAGGCGGAAAATTTGACACTTTTAAGAACAGACTGAGTTGTCATCGTGAAAATTTTTCTAGTGAACACCAAGTTCCTCAAACGTGTAATATATTATATATCTAGTACTTGAAACGGTTGTAAATAATTTCAAATGTTTTTAATTTCTTCTATTTTACAAAATAACTAAGATGGTACTGTCGTTCTGATTGGTTAAAAACCTATGGTTTATTGTGCCGGTAAACTCATACAAAACTTAAAGCTATTTTATTAAAGCAATAGACCACACTTTCTAGGCCTTCGGCTCGTGATTTACAAGCTTTTCTCGTGTTCTCCCACCATCCCGCGTGGATATCACGCCGGTAAACCCAGAGGATAAACTCCTATATCTCCCTATCACTTTTCCATGAATGTGTGAATAGACAAGTTATTGTTAGTAGTAGTAGTAGTAGTAGTAGTAGTAGTAGTAGTAGTAGTAGTAGTAGTAGTAGTAGTAGTAGTAGTAGTAGTAGTAGTAGTAGTAGTAGTAGTAGTAGTAGTAGTAGTAGTAGTAGTAGTAGTAGTAGTAGTAGTAGTAGTAGTAGTAGTAGTAGTAGTAGTAGTAGTAGTAGTAGTAGTAGTAGTAGTAGTAGTAGTAGTAGTAGTAGTAGTAGTAGTAGTAGTAGTAGTAGTAGTAGTAGTAGTAGTAGTAGTAGTAGTAGTAGTAGTAGTAGTAGTAGTAGTAGTAGTAGTAGTAGTAGTAGTAGTAGTAGTAGTAGTAGTAGTAGTAGTAGTAGTAGTAGTAGTAGTAGTAGTAGTAGTAGTAGTAGTAGTAGTAGTAGTAGTAGTAGTAGTAGTAGTAGTAGTAGTAGTAGTAGTAGTAGTAGTAGTAGTAGTAGTAGTAGTAGTAGTAGTAGTAGTAGTAGTAGTAGTAGTAGTAGTAGTAGTAGTAGTAGTAGTAGTAGTAGTAGTAGTAGTAGTAGTAGTAGTAGTAGTAGTAGTAGTAGTAGTAGTAGTAGTAGTAGTAGTAGTAGTAGTAGTAGTAGTAGTAGTAGTAGTAGTAGTAGTAGTAGTAGTAGTAGTAGTAGTAGTAGTAGTAGTAGTAGTAGTAGTAGTAGTAGTAGTAGTAGTAGTAGTAGTAGTAGTAGTAGTAGTAGTAGTAGTAGTAGTAGTAGTAGTAGTAGTAGTAGTAGTAGTAGTAGTAGTAGTAGTAGTAGTAGTAGTAGTAGTAGTAGTAGTAGTAGTAGTAGTAGTAGTAGTAGTAGTAGTAGTAGTAGTAGTAGTAGTAGTAGTAGTAGTAGTAGTAGTA
Organism: Porites rus; assembly: GCA_964035705.1. NCBI lineage: Eukaryota > Metazoa > Cnidaria > Anthozoa > Scleractinia > Poritidae > Porites > Porites rus. The sequence continues at coordinate 23,697,264 of OZ037999.1, read as the reverse complement.
GTAGTAGTAGTAGTAGTAGTAGTAGTAGTAGTAGTAGTAGTAGTAGTAGTAGTAGTAGTAGTAGTAGTAGTAGTAGTAGTAGTAGTAGTAGTAGTAGTAGTAGTAGTAGTAGTAGTAGTAGTAGTAGTAGTAGTAGTAGTAGTAGTAGTAGTAGTAGTAGTAGTAGTAGTAGTAGTAGTAGTAGTAGTAGTAGTAGTAGTAGTAGTAGTAGTAGTAGTAGTAGTAGTAGTAGTAGTAGTAGTAGTAGTAGTAGTAGTAGTAGTAGTAGTAGTAGTAGTAGTAGTAGTATTTCATTTTTTAATCGAAATGAATTGTTTTTAATTGAAATGAGTTTTTTAATTGAAATGAATTTTTTTATCGAAATGAACTTTTTATTAATATTAATAATAATAATAATCTTAGTAGTAGTAGTGGTAGTGGTAGTGGTAGTGGTAGTGGTAGAAGTAGTAGTACAAGTGATACCGATAAAAGTAAATTATAATTATTTTACACAATAAAGCTTGGAGTTTACACCTTAAAAGAATTTGATAAAAAAGGGTTGGCTTTTTCGTCTTTCTTTGGTGGCGCATATTTATACAACGAAGTCACGGTTCGAGGTTGTCCGCTATTGTCAGTGAGAAGGGATTCCATTTGCTTTTATTGAAATGGATGGATGAAAATTGATCGCTCTTTTTGATATACAAATCATGTCCAGTGACATACAAATCATGTCAAAGAGAAAGTAAAATCAACTATCATTACAGCTGATTCTTAAGTCGGGGCACAAGCCGATTAATAAAATGGATTTACAAAGAGAGATACGAATTGCTCTTACTGGAAAGAAAACAACAACTTAATAACAGCCTGCAAACCACTAAGTTGAAACTTATGTCATGTTGGGCCCCTTTCAAACGAAGAACTTCTTATGAATGCCGAACACCTATTTTAGTCGATGAAAGTAATTAAATACGGCAGTTGATTCAGACGTCGGATATGATGGTGCCAAATTTAACTTCGTTTGTTGTAAATATTCCTAGTCTCTGGGAAATTTTTTTATCCAATATGGATGAGGGTTTCTATAATTGGTGCATTATATTCATTCAGCAGATGTGAAATGCGACTTCTAAATCAAATGTTGAACCTAAGTCGAATTTTCGAGTGTTTCAGTAGCAGATTCGACAAAGTCGTATTTAATATGAAACCGTCGAATTTAGTTAATTCAGACGTCCCATCTCAAAGCAGTTACCTCTCGAATTAAATTGGGCACGTGTGAAAATCGACGATTGAGCTGGATAATGACAACAGTGTCAAAACATACCGGTAAATACGCTATGATACATACCGGCGCAGTTTTTATATTCCTGTAAACTTTGTTTTCAATTTACCACATTATGTTACTGGCTATATGCGGAATACAGGTAAAAAAGAGAGTAAAATTTCTCTGCCGTGTGATGAAACGTCAACTCTTTAAAGCCCTGGGCCTAGTCTCCCCAATTTTTCGCTCAGGTTCATTACCCCCTTAAATTTTAAATGCCGGACCTCAACTGGTTATTTTTAAACGCCCCACACAACCAAAACCTCAAATATGCTATTTGTTTTTAGCCCAATAATGAAATCTCGTCACAGCAACAACAAAAAAACTAATTCGGAAATAGTCATGTGACTGATGATGTCATCACCCTAGATGTCACATGGGAAGATATTTTGTGGCAAATGTTATCTTGTTGTGGTCTGACATTCTTCTAGGTATAAAATTGTTATAAAGCTTCTAAAAAAATTGTCTCAAAGGATTCTGGGATAATTTTTATGATAATTATAATTTAGTTCTATAATTATTATAAAACGACCGCGGTAGTATCACCAGAGTCAACAAGCAACTTCAAGAAAAGTGGAAGGGACTTCTGCCAGAAAATTAGAACAAGGGAAAGCCACATGAGACAAAAGTGTACCAAGACGTTCATTGACGGCCTGTCTGGTTCCGACTTGTGAAATTTTTTGGAAGTTATAGAAACGTTTGCAGCTATCGGTAAGAAGATAGACTAAGAAAACAGTCGCATTTCGAGTCTCCACCACTGGTTTCTCCGCAAAATGACGTCTGAGCAACAACCGTAGAAATTCCATACTGATGACGCGTCACTACCCAAATCTGGGTAGTGCATCTGATTGGGTGAAGCAAATTTCCAACTAATCAAAAGCACTCTTCAGATCTAAGTAGTGAGCGTCATCAGCACGGAATTTCTGCGGTCGATCTCCAGACGTCATTTAGCGAAGAAACCAGTTGTGGCGTCGCGAAATGTTGGCTGCTTCGGTCTCAAGTTATGAGGAAGATGACTTACTTTAGCTTTCTTTTGCTGCGTTTCTGTCATTTGTTGTTCGGTTGGTGCCACTGTACTTCCCGTGGCTGTTATATTTTCTTCTGTAACGTTTCCACCAGTGATTTGCTGTGCTTTAGTGGTTGGAAGTAAGGTTGTCGTTGCTTGAGAAGCTTCACCCTCGTTACCAATATTATTGTCGTCATCGGAAAACAGAACCTGGTCCAAGAGGCTTAGAACTTTTAAGTTTTCCTCTCGGACTTCCTCGGGGTTACTAATGTTAGAAGTGGTATTTTCGTTGTCTAGATCGTTGAAGACAGAATCAAGATTTACAGTTGCTCTTTTCACATTTTGTACCTGAAAGAAGAACCAACGTATAGCCAGGTTTAAACGCTGAACCAAACAACATGATTTACCTAGGGCTCAACTCCCTTTTTCGCCTAAACAGGGAATGTGCCGCTGAAATGGGCATGGTTTGGGGTTCCTAAGTCTTAAACAGAGTATACAATTGAATGGACGAGGGACACGACAAATGGAAATTTTTTGTCATATACATAGTCAGTCTCATACCCAAAACCCTGCCCCGGAATCTTGGTCAACACTATATGGTAGCTGGCATGCGGTGTAGTAATTATGTTAGGGGATGTTTTTTTCACCATCTTTGATTCCCAAAGCAGTACACTCCTTCCCTCACTACCGCGGTCAAATGTTTTGTTTGTTTGTTTATTTGGTGAATCCATCAAAATCAGACGAGAAGGATCTATAAATAACAAGACGGAATGGAACTCTATAACATTGCCGCAAGTGGCAATAGTGAAATAATTGATGGGTTGTCATTTTAAGCAGTTGTGCGCGCCTTCTTGTACGCGCTTGAGGGTGAGCGTACACGTTTGCTTGTTTGAATGTAACAACGTATTGTAACAGTTTTAGCCAAACTGAAGAAGTTTGAATAAACGAAACTTGTCTTAAGGCTAAAACAAAGGCTAGTGCGTGAAAGACTATTCGTAAAACTCAGTACAATAGTTATGAGGATTATTGCTGAGAGTCCTTTTACCAATAAGAGAAAACACCGGACTTTTTCAGTTTTCAATATCTTAAAACTTTTTAAGCAGTCGTTCAGAAAGTGTTGTAAATGAACAGCAACTCGTTGATAACTTTTTGCAGTGAAAAACATGAGTTTTAAGGTACTAACTTTAGTTTTTGTAATTTTTTCTCGTTTGACCACGGGGAACATTCTCTGCCTTATGACAACTGACGGGCGCGATTTTTCGTACTAACGCACCCCAAGGCCACTACCACAGTGGCGGATCTAGGGGAGGGATCCGAGGGGCCCGCCCCCTTATTTCTAGACCAAACTGAGGCCCAAAGGGCCGAAAAAGGTTTTTTTTTAGACCGGGCATCCCCCTTATCTCAGGGTGTGGATGACCGCCCCCTCCCCTTATCTGAATGTCTGGACCCACCACTGACCAGTTCCCCCTGCCCATCGCCAAATGCTTCACTTACTTACATCTAAACATTAGACTCGCCTCATTAAATATTTGACGTCTGAAAGTAGCAGTTTATCGAAAAAACGATACTAATGTGACTCTTCTTTCCACTTTTGCTTGCGTTCGGTGGAAAAGGAGACTTTTTTATCGCACAGTAAACGATTTTCTACTGAAGGTGGACCCTCGTCTGGCTCGAACTTTGTATTGATAATCGTTAATTCTCTAGTGATGTTTATACTTCCCAGTAACCACTTTTCATGTAGCCTCCGTCCGTCTGCGAGGCAGCGCCCATATCCTCCTTCTGGGGGCCCCCAAAGGACACAACGAATTACCGGAAACGCTTTTCAAATTTCCCTTCAACCAATCTGGTAAATTAACAATACCGTAAATCCTCTATTAAGCCCCCCTCCCTCCTCCCCCACTCAAATAAGCCCCCTCCCTCTAGTAAGGCCCCCTTTTAAGGGGAAGAAAGTTAATAGGCCCCCTCCTCTATTAAGCCCCCCCCCCCCCCCTCCCCTCTCCTAATTATTCTTCACTAATAAATAATAGATTTTCACTAGTAAATGATAGACTGTGTTAATCAATCACGGCCGTAAAACTTCGTGTGGACTGATCCGGGATGGTTTATTAACCAACTGAAAGTTCGGATGTGATACTGATCCTCGGCTTCATGACCTGAAACTTCTTGTACTTGAGTTTTTCCACTCCGTATTCTACTTCTTTATGGAGAACTGATACCTTCCTCCTTTCTAAATTAAATAAGCGACTCGTCTCTATTAAGCCCCCCCCCCTTCAAATGGGCTTGAAATAAATACGCCGGGAAGCTTAATGGAGGATTTACTGTAGCTTTTTTAACAGGCCAATCATGTCGTGCATCGTACCCAAGTCCTGGAACTCAGGTGGGGGCCCAGAGCAAGGATTTCGGCGCTAGACGGACTTACGGTGATGTTACACCGGACGATTCGCAACGACGATTTTTAGCGCAACACAGCCTTGCAATGTTGGAACAATGTTGTAACCATTCGAAACAATGTGGCAACAATGTTGCAACGCTGTGTTGCGCTAAAAATCGTCGTTGCGAATCGTCTCGTGTAACATAATCACCTTTAAACCAGAAGTTTAGTTCCGGCGGATGTGGCGCAGGCTATCTTTTACCTAACAAATTAAATTTCAGAGTAGAGCGAGACGTTGGTTGTACCTGCAGTTTGACTTCATACCATGAACTCATACCAAGGGCGTCCTCTACCGATACATTAATCGATATATTCACTGAAAGAACATCCTGAGACACTTGTTCGTAAATTCTAAATTTCCTCGAAGAGCTAGGGTTCTCTGGCGACGTAAGGAGTGGCTGCGTCCCATTGTCATTTCTACGATAACTGAAGCTATATAGTAGTGGCCTTTCAGAGTCGACCCAACCATCACAGGAAATCTGGAACTCTGTGTGAGAGATATTTCCTGTCGGCGGATAGCACGAACAATTGCCAGGCTTGGGAGGTTCATTGACCCTTAAAATCTTGGTGACGTAACCTGTCCTTCCTCCTTCTCTCCACGTTTCCAGTTTCACAATGCACTGGCCTCCAGGTTTTAAGTGTTCCTGGAAGATTTGAGACTTAATAACGAAGTCGCGATTTGTATTCTCCCTGATTAGCTCAGCAGGTAGGGACCATTCACTTCCATTCAGTCTTTGTATTTTCCAGCGAAAAAATAGCGTGAAAAACAAACACTGTCCCTCGCATTCGGCCTCAAGTCTAAGATCTATTGACGGATTCAGCCTACTTGAACAATTGCGATCTAGGCACCTGATGAAGCAAAAAGAAAGAAAGAAAAGCGCAGATTAGTCGTTTAAAGATAAATATATCTTGTTGGACGGTAGAGTGTGTAGTTTCGTGGGATATTCTTGCGAGTCCCGCTTTATTTTGGCGAGCCCAAAATACAAGAGATCGAAGAGAAATGGACGATGTTTTCACATATTGTTGCCATCTCCATCTCACTCTGTTACACACATTTAGGTCTGTTTTCATCTTTCCTGTTGTATTTGTAGCTAATAAAGTCAGTTTATGTTGACTACATTAATCAATGTTGACATTTCACTGTTGCTCAGGCGACTCTACTGAAAAAACTCGCTTTCTTAAGATTACGATTTACAATTATTTTCGTCGAAAAACGATGAATTTTCTGCCATGTACTACGTTTGTGGAGAGCCGGTCAGACCGGTCTTTTGGAGAACAACCGTAAGATATTTGTATTCGTTTTGAGCGTTATTTGTACTCTACTGAGTGACGTTGAAAAACTACTCACTACTAATTATTTTACAAAAAAATAAAAAACTCGCTGTCTTCAGAAAAATATAACACCCTAATAAATTTTCATCTATAACTGTAGACTCTGAAAGTGTCGGTTTTAAGGCTGGTAACCCTAGCACTAAGAAAGTGGAACAGGTATGCAACTAAACACTTGCTCTCTTACTTAGATTCACCTATAAATAAACTCATAAGATTATAAAAGAACTATTCAATTTATACTAGAAACGTAAATAGTTCCACTATTTCTTGGCTAGGTCGCTACAGGCTGTTATGTTCATTCATAGGGCCGGAAAACTGGTCGGGAAACAAGTTGCAACCCTCTTGTGTTTTTTCGAACTTTGCCTTGATAGAAACCTTTAGATTCAAAGAGAAGAGCGACTGCGAGAATAAGATTTTCTTGACATCAAGAAGTGCAAGCGCGTGAAGCAACGTCAAAATTTGGCGGGAAAACGTGATAGCCATCGTCACTCTACTAGGAGTTTAATGACGGAAACAAGTTTAATATCGAATGTTAGAAGTTTTATCATTTTGCGTTCGGGAGCGGGCTTATAACCTCCTTCAATAAAAATAACCGTGCTAACGCCTCTGGTGAAAAAGAGCACAACGCCGCTTTCGAGGTGTACATTTCAGAGAAAACGCGAAAAAAACTTTAAGTTAATTGTTGGCCGCGTGCTCGTCCTCGTCCTTGAGTCCAAAGGTCTCTAATATCTCCGCAGGTTTTGAAGACCTCAACATTCAAGGTGGCAGGTCCAAAAGGGGACGTACAGGCCAAGCGCCAGAAAAAGAGTGGCTGATCTTGGTTAGTTACTTTGTTAAGAAAATCCAGGGTGGTCATTAGAGGTCGGTGAAGAATTAAATTATAATCATTTCGGATAGTTGGTGTTGTGAACAAATTTTATGGCGTTCTCGCCCGAGTTCGTCGACTGATAGTTTACTTTGACCTAGATGAACCTACATCTTAAGGGAAATTCTCTCGTCTAGTATTGACGACAATTGAGCAGACAAAACATTGCGGTCAGCCTTTGTCTTAGTCTCCCTCGCAGCCGCTTTTTAGTGTCGTCACGCAACGGGGAGATGCGTTGCGTGACGACACTAACAACGGCTGCGACGAGGTAGACTACTATACCTTTGTCTGGAAACCAGAGACAACCTATATCAATCACGAAAGCTCTGAATTTATAAACAGTCTCTTAACTCAACCTATATGATTATGATTATGATTATGATTATGATTATGATTATGCTTTAACTTTTAATAACCGAACTTGGAAGAACTAGGCCCTGGCGTGCCATAATACTTGAATCAACCTGGTATTTAACAGATAAAGCAAATTAGAACAGAAACACCACTTGCGTACCTTATGGTCATTCTTGGCGGACCTGGTGGTAGGATAAAAACAGAAACCTCGCCCCAAGCAGTGCGCCCATCACATTCCTTGGTCACTTTAACCGTAAATATGTAAGTCTTGTTTGCAATATATCTCTCGAGGCCAGGCGTAAAGTTTGAGTAATTTAGATTGCTCTCTATCGCAGAAGTATTATGAATCAACTTTTGATCGGCGCAATGGACAAATTGGCCATCATAACTCATCTCTTGGCCGCGACAATGGATGCCACTGAACTGATTTTTCGTCCGGCAATACCAATCGAATTTTAAGCCTTTTTTCCCGTCTAAGGCAACATCTCGATCGTCAAATTGTGTAGCAACATCTCGATCGTTAAAGTCTGCATTTAAACTCAACGCTTCCTCAGTATCCGCTTCGCGACAGCTATTCCCACGTATTTCACCACCCAGAGGAGTGGGTACAATTTCGACTATTGCTTTGGTTTCTTCTTGCACTTGTCCATAGAGATTCAAGACATCACTGCCTGTAAGCTTGACAGTTAGGTTGAAGGAATAATTGCCGTAAATTAAAAGGTTGCGAGGAACTGTTATGTTACTACTATAATAATTCTTCTTCTTTACCCCTGTGGTTTCATTAAAACAATGTCTTCCTTGTTCAAGATTTTCAGGTTCAATTCTTATAATTTGCCAAAAGAATTTGACATCTCCGGAGTCAGACAATAAACATTGATTTATATACTGTCCTTCGAGACGAATTGTATCTGATCTATTGTATTTTATCGGCTGAAAGATATTTTCATCACCTCCAGTTATTCTCATTTTTCTGTCCGAGTCCCATATTGAAACATTTTTAACCTTACAAACGGGCTTGGCGACCAGAACTGACACATTCTTTTTCACCTCCGATACCTTATTAAACACAGTAACAGAAACTGTATAGTTACCCTCAAAAGGAAAGGTGTGGTTGAAGGAATAGGTAAAGTTCATTTCGTTGTCACTTGTGGCGCAATTCGTTTTATTAATCCAAGAAGTGATAGAGTCATTGAATGCCACGATGAAACAGCTACCATGCTGGAACTTGGGGATTGTTATCTCAAAATGGGTCGAGTTTCTCAGCCACGTAAAACCACTTGATGTAAAAGACACGCCGGAAATTTTCTCCTGCACATTAAACTGGACCGACGCTGACGTATTTTCCACGACTTTATCCACCTCAACGCTTGCAGTTAAGGTCCCAGTTTGGCTTAAAGTGACATTGATCCATGGTTCTTTTGTAATTCCAAGGACTACATCTCCATAAAGTTTCCAACGGTAGGCCTTATCAAAACTTTGGGAAGTAACGAGCATTGTTGCTGTATCTCCAAGGGCAAAATATTTCCTAGATACGATATTTGCAAACTTTGCAGAGTACTCACTCTGAAGAGCAACCTTTATTTCAGGGCGGACAGGTGCCAAAACAGTGACGGCCGTGTGGAACTCAGTTCTACTTACTTCATTTGAACAAGAAACATTGGTCGTGAACGTGAAGTTCCATGTAGAAGAGTTCCCTGTAAAAGAATAGCGATGAAGTATGATATATTTTCCATGACTATTGAATACTAATCTTCGCTTTTCGACAGGCGATTTATCGCCAAAAGACCAAAGACAGAAAGCATCCGTTGGAAAATACCCCTCAAAAGTAAAGGTTTTGAGAATAAATGTAGCGTTACTCGAATTTTTTATTGTCCTTTCTTCCAACGTAAGAGTTATATCATTAAGCGGGTGCTGCACTATAACCACTGGCTCGCATTGACTAGTAAGTGAACCAAGACGATTGAAAGCTATCACTGCCACTTCATAAGAACCATTCGAAGCGAAAGAATGATTCAGCAGAAAGTATTTCCACCCGTAAATACTCCTTCCCAGAGAAAAGCTTTTTGTATGGTTACTTTCAAACCTCGTGGTAACTGTCACGTGAGAGCCGGACTTAACGGAGACATTAAAAGAAGCTTCCGCCGATGTATTAACGTAGGTAAGCATCGAGTCACAAGTTAGGTTGACAATTGGAATCTGAACCCAGGCAACGCCTTTGGCCACAACAGCACCATGCCTGTTTGAGCAATTAGTACTGACGTTGAAATATCCCTCCTCTGTATAGTTGTGCAAAACAGGAGTATCAATTTGCGAGAAATCCGTTAGGACAGAGAAGCCATCTCCAAATCTCCAGTCACATAGAAACGCTGTTCCCGTTTCCTTTACGAGTGCGAAAGCAGAAGATTCCCCTCTGGCTGTGACATTCACTTTAATCTGAAGACCGGTGATCGGTTCATCCTTCTGAATGACAATTCTTGTTGAAAACGTTTCGATTCTACGGCTTACTCTGTTTTCGCAAGTTAGGCCGATTGTGTAGTTTCCTGTCTGAAGGTAGGCATACGTTGCCTGAAACACGTTGACGCCTTCGTTAAGGACATCTTCGCCGAAATCAAAGCTGCAAGAAGCATTGGTGCCTCCAGTTATCGCTCCTACCATACTGATGTTCTCACCTATCGCAATATAGACAGAACGTGATCCATGCTTAATTCGAGGTACTATTGCTGTCAGTAGCAACTCCACAATTGGCTCTTGTACGATAACAGTGCAATTAATACTTTTTTCGTCGACTCGGTTTTTAATGTTTATCAGGACGTTATAAACGCCAACATGTGCATACTGGTGAGATAAAGAATAGTTTCTGATTTTATCGTCGATGTTCTCTAGAGCCTTTTCAGAGCTTCCGTCACCAAGAGAAATCGTAAAGGAAACGTTGGTTCCTGCAAAATAAATAACATATTTTTACCAGTAATAGACAAAAGGGCTTACAATACATACCTTTCACTTTGAATGAGGAAAGAGAACGGTCATAATTTGGCAATGCTTTCCCCCTAGACCAGTTTAGCAATATCGGGAGGAGAAAGATCCAGGGGTTTATAAATTTTCGAAAAGAAAAAAGGGTTTAGTAGTTTTTTAGGCCGAAAAGGTCAAATAGACTCTTAGCCTCTGTGGGGTGAGACAGCTTTACGATTCCTTAGGAACTAGTTTTCACCATTGCGTTGTTTATTAATTTGTCACTTTGAGGATCGACCATTTTAATTCCAAGCTTTTCTTCTAAAGCCCATTGGGGCCATTACATGTTAAGAGTGGGTCAATGATTGTGTATCACTCCAGGAGTATAAGAGCCTCTTGGAGCTACGTTCTCAACGGCATTTCTCAAGTCTTGCCGACAGAATCCACTTCGAAAGGAAAAACCTATGTCTGATTGTCCGGGACAGGTAGAAATTTAGTTCGGACATGTAAACCTTTGACATGACTTTTCCGTGGGACAAGGACATTTTTTAATTAGAAAAAACTACAGAAACAGTTGAAATTTTACTTCAAATTACAGTAGAATTAAAATTAATCTTATAGTCAGTAAAAGAAAACCTCATACTTGATAAAACAAGGTTAAATATTCCTTTTAACTTTGCCATACGGAGGCCATTTCATTTGTTTTTACGAGCTCTAGCTGGCTTAGGAACCTGTCAAACCTTTTTAGACGAGAACTCTTAGGTTTTGGACAACCACATCTAATATAGTGCTTGTCCGAGGGATAAGTGGATAAGAAAACTTTTCAGCAAGCCTTCCCTTTTCCCTTTCTCCCAAACCCGCAAGTTGCACCGCTGCACAAGCTACTTATAAACATCAAACAACTCATCGTTGGTTGGGAAGAGGGTTGAGAGGAGACGTCCTTCTTTTGGTTTTCTGACCGACAGTCGAACTTCCACTAACGGCCACCTCTCTACAACTACCACTCTTTTGGCCGACAGTCCATACATTGACTCTTGTTTAATCCTCTCTACGACGGCCACTTTTTTCTGTCCCCAAGGTGGCCGTTGTGAAGAGGTTCAACTGTACTCCCCATTTATCGCTGGTTGCATTTCTCATTTAATGGGGACACCGGAGTGCAAGTTTGAAACCTTTACTTTATACTACTTATTACACAGAGCAAGGGTGACCCAGTGGTGAGAGCACTCGCTTCCCACCAATGTGGCCCAGGTTCGAATCCTGGCGTCGACGCTATATGTGGGTTGAGTTTGTTGTTGGTTCTCTCCCTTGCTCCAAGAGGTTTTTCTCCGGGTACTCCGGTTTTCCCTCTCCTTAAAAACCAACACTTTCAAATTCCAATTCGATCTGGAACACACGGACACTTTTCAACGAGTTCTTATCAACTCCTTAGTGCTCCGTGGGTAAACAAATTACAATTTACAATTTAATTGCAATTTTTTACTATAATATTTTACCTTTGGAAATAGCCCATTTTATTGATGCTTCTTCAGTCAGATTCACAACAATGGTGCCCTCGACACACCTATGGCCACTTATTGTGTCTTGGATAACAACAATGCCGCTAGTGAAATAAGTGCTGTTGGAATTAGTTGCGTTGACCTCAACTTTATACACCCCGGGGTGATTGTAAGTATGCCAGAATTTCTTGATTTTTTTCGTCAGCTCTTCGTTGCCAAGTTTCCAGTGATATTCCACTAGAGTCCCTTCATGTACTCCAACACCAATGTGAATAAACTCACTGATTTTTACAGTGTAGCTCGGCAGAATTAGTTGAAATGGTGTAATTGGTATAACTGCGTGAATGTCAAAAATACATCACCAAACAATTAGTAAGTTTAAATGTATAAGAAAATGCGTAGTTAGTATCGTTTTCACAATAGGGCGACATGAACTGATATCATGAACTAGGGTTAACAAACCGGGCTAAATTGTAGGTAGCCATTTTTTTTTTGTTTGCTTGTTTACTTTTACTTATTGTTTGTGTTTCAGTGTTGTTTACCTATCATAGATTACTTTCGGCTCCGCTATCCAGTCAGACATAAGTGACATTATATAACTGACTGATTAAGAAAATATCAATTCGAACAGACACCGCGGCGTTTATTAAATTTTTTCAACGTGCGAAGTTTATTCAAGCGCGGCGTTACTTCTTAAGTCGCTGACAACAATTAGGAAAAATCATTTATAAACATTATGTACAACAGAAAGATATTTAAAGTTCCAGTGTCTCGCTTTTTTTTTTCTGCTGAGGTTGAATCGTAATTGTTTGAATGGTGTAGATTACCGTGTTTTACTTAGTTTTTTTTTTTCCTTAGAATTCTCAAATAAACGCCGCATTCTAATAATTGGGTGTGGTGTTTACTGCTAATTTTGTTTCCATGAGTAGCTTGCGTAGCATAGCGGTTTTGTCGAGCCGGGCGCACGAGTGACGAAGCCGCGAAATTCGCGCGCGAAGCGCGCGAGAACGAGCGGCAAAGCTGCGAGAAAAATCTCCTCGCGGTTTCTCTGCCCGCGCCCGCCTTTATTACTTAGCGCGCCCAACCAAAACCGCCATGCTACGCAGGCTATTCCATCTGCGGCGTTTAATAGAGGACGGCGTCTAATAGACCATTTTTGATATATTAAAATTCATAATTGGCTACGAGGATTGGGGTAATAAAATAAAAGGAATGTATTATTCGTTATTGAGCCTCAAGATGATTTCTTTTGTTTTATTCCCCCACGCCACGCAGCCAAGTATGAATTTTAATATATCGGAATAGGTCTATCGAATAAATATGGTACGCCTATTTTAAGGGCATGCATGATTTAAGCAATAGAAAACGTTTTCCTTGTTTGCATAGCCTGATATAAACACGAGAGGTGTTAAGCGAATTCGAGACAGTTATGCAAACCCGAGACAAGGTCGAGGGTTTGCATAAATAGATTAAAACTAGCATAAATAAATTCGAGACAGTTATGCAAACCCGAGACAAAGTCGAGGGTTTGCATAAATAGATTAAAACTAGCGTCTTACGTAACAATAACTGACCAGAAAGTTACATTGTATAGGTATACGCTAAGAAAGGGAATGCTAAAATATTTTAAAACAATTGAAAGAACCCATGATTGTTCTCTTTGACAACATTGTCAGCAAGCATCTACAAGTAAATGTGATTGTATTATGTCTCAGCCTTTAATTTCCATACATTTGTCAAGCATTCTTTGGTAAAACAATGAACATCCACAAAATTAAACCTGGCTTCAGCACTTACAGAAGAACAGGCCTGGCAGTATAAAACTAACATCAACTTGAACTATGACATTCAAAGGAGACTTTCTGATCTCCCTGATTTGACCTCCTGTCTAACAATATCTCCTGTAACAAACCATTTCCACATACATTGACTGATTGCAATGATAGAACCATAGGAATGTGTTTCTTCTTTGACGTTATTCAACTATTCAACTCCACCCCTCCAGTGTTTATATCAGGCTATGCAAGTACAGGAAAGTTTTCTATTGCTTTCATAGAATAACTTTCCCGAGAAAAAAGTAAAACTCTTTGTTTAGGGCAGTGACTAAAAGAGAAATTCTTACCAGTTGCAAAGTACTATCTTAGTTCATGTCGATGATACCTACCCCCAATAACATCTTCTATCGTGGTGATAGGCACGGTCGTTGGTGGCTCCGTGGGTCTTGTTACTCCACAGGTGTTGTTGTACAAAGGTGGTCGGTGATCGTAAGCTGAAAGATATTGATACATTAGAGGGATGAAGCTTCTGAGACGAAGACAGCTAGGAGTACGAGATTTTTTCAATAATGAGTATTGCTCACGCGTGAGCCAGCGTCATTTTGGCGGAAAAACGTGATAGCCAACGTCATTGGGCGATCCCGCACCTATTTGAAAGATTGTTTTTGATTAGCTGGGAAAACAATAGGGATTGTCGCATAAAAACAATGGAAAAGCAGATTAAAAGGGACCACTGAAATAAGAGGTTTAGAACGGTGCAGGTCTGCTGTCGTCATTCCACTACGAGTTGTAGCGAGAATTTCGTAGTTGCGGGAACAAGTTATCAAATGTAAGAAATTTTAACCTTTTTGCTTTTGCTTTGAGAACAAGCGCAAAAACCTTTTTCAATGCACACTACATTTTCAACTACTGTTGGCGTACAAACATTTGCCGAATAGCGGTTGGTAATCGGGCCTATACAAACAAACAGTCTTACCTTCGACCGTAGACAACAGAATACGCGGCCATAGTGAGAGGAGGTAGAGTCCATAAATGCATTTTAAACTGCCGATTTTCTCTCACACATTGGTTTAAACAACAAACTGGAACTATTCTCCTATGTCATATTAGGTAGCGCTCACACTTCGTGCCAGGGCACAGTAACAGAGTACGGTACTCAAAGGGAACTAATGTGAACACGCCCTTATTCATGCCAGAAGAGGCCTTTTGCATTAGTTGATCACGTGATCAACTTTCGGTTAACACGAAAACAGTGCGCTTTTGAAAAATTTTGTTAGCACGAGCTGAAAGAGCATATTAAAATAGGGTAACCTGACAATTTTTCAGCCGTACATCTCAAAAGTAGCGATTGCAACGGCCGCCGAAAAATTAGAAGGATTTGTATGAGAAAAACAACTCTTGCCACCCAGTCACGCTTGAGTGGTTTTCCATACAAGTCCTTGTAAATTCTGAAATTTTTTGATTGTCGTTAAATCTTTCTCTTACGCATCTAAGGCTCAGATTGCCTGTTAGGAATTAAAAAGAGATTTGAGGCCCTTAATGCTTAAGGAAATATTTTACCACAGTTTGAAAATTTCGAAATTTACAAGGATTTGGAAAACCATTCAAGTGTGACTGGGGGTCAAAAGTTGTTTCTCTCATACAAATCCTTCTAATTTTCGGCGGCCGTTGCATCGCTACTTTTGAGATATACGGCTGAAAATTGACAGGTTACCTAATTTTAATATGCTTTTTTTTCAGCTCGTGCTAGCAAAGTTTTTTGATCACGTGATCAACTAATACAAAAGGCCTATTGGGGCAAGAAGCTTTACTCGGGCACTTAAGTGGGCACCAGATCCCTGTGTGGACACACATTCTGTTCCTCCCTCAGGTATCAAGTGTGAACAGCCTCTTACAATCACAAGGAGGAATAACTAACTTACTTACTTTTGCTCACGTCATAAGGGCAACCATATATCTCGGTACGTAAACATATGTCATGTTCCCAGCTTTGCGGGTTGATACGCAGATATCGAGCATAGATTGAGTCCAGGTGAAGAACGTACACTTTTATTGTTTCATCGTTCTCGTTTCCATCAAATAACTATAACAGCAAACAGGAACGTCACAATCAATTTTAGCACGTGTGTATCAGCAAGATATACCAGCAAATGTAACTTACTGTCTAAGATTCGATAATATAATTATTATTATTACTACCATTTTTAATATTTTTTATTATTATTATTTTTATTTTATTTTTTTATTTTTATGTATTTTTCACCTTTCTTTATTGTCTTCTTTTTTTGGGGGTGGGGGGGGGGTTGGGAAGAGGTTGGGTTCACAACTTAATCCTAACATCTCCCCTTAATTCGCTTCTTGGCGCCTGATACATGTGTATGATAAAAAAAACTGTTTACCTCGAGTTTGATACACCACATAATGTTCTGTAATTCAATGGCAACAATATAATACGAAACATCTTGTTTGAAAAGCTGTCGGTCAGTATGAGTAGTATCTGACATACGCCAAATGTCAGGGCTCGAAAAAAGTGCAGTCCGCCGGGAAAAGTAGATTTTCCAGCTTTTAAGGCTTTTGAGGCTCACTTATCCACAAGACAAGGGTCCAAGCAGGTCACCTTCTAAATATTTACCTAAAACAAGCAAAAAGTGGCCCAGGCACGAAAAAATGTGAGAGCTGCTTGCCAAAAGGACAAGATGGGATTCCAATTTTTTTTTTTTTTAAGCCACATGTATCTCCTCAGTTGAAGTTCTTCGTATTACCCCTATCCACACCTCCTTCAAAATAAAGATAAAAGAATTGGAAAAACTCGACAAATTTTGTCGAGCCTGCGAGTGGGCTCTCCGGGGCGCTCTGGTGACCGGCGGGGAAAGAAAAGAGAGCTTGCAACTACGTCTCCACTAAGTCGATGCGAAATGCTGATTGGCGCAGATGACATAAGTAATGACGTCAATACCCTTGGCACGTGTTTTTCAATGTTTGCTTACATTCTCGCTCGTTTCCGTTTCGCGCTGATTGGCGAGTCAACAGGGAGCCACAGGGAAATTGGGGGTGGAATTCAAATTCCAGAGACATAGTTGCAAGCTCTCCTTCCTTTTCCTGCCCCGTCGCCAGAACGCCCCGGAGAGCTTGCTCGCAGGCTCTTTTTGTTCTATGTCCCAAAAAAATTCCCAACGACCAAAAAGTCAGACTCTCGCCTTTAATCGTTTGTTAAAACCTTAATATTACGGAGGAACTAGAATAAAACTTTTACCTTGGGACCAGTTTCTGAACCATAACAGTACCACGTTTCACCATCGCTGCTATACTGAACATAAAATGTTGTCACCCAGGAATGGTTGTACCCTTGCAGGGCGAGGGCCATAACATCTTTCTCCTCTTGGAGATCCACTTGCAACCACTGTTTGTCGTTTTTCACAGAGGCGCACCAAGCGGTTAACGTATCGTCGGTTATCAAACCATCCTGCGCTGTAAATTGATCACGCGAGGATGATGCGCTCAGATTTTGTTGACTGACAATAAAAGGAGTTGGACGAGGACATTCTGCAATAAACCCACTATGAGTTAAAAACGACACAAACAGAAAACAATACAAGTGTATACGCTGTCCTATAAAAAAGTGATTTTAATGTATATAACATTTCAACTTTTGATGTTTAACTTTCCTGTACAAATGAAGTCTTGGCGGAAGTGTTGCTCTGGGCCCAGTAGTTCGAAGGCGGATTAGCGAAATCCTGGACTCAGCCGGGAATCTCTTCTTTTTAGAGCATCCACTTATGGAATTATCGGCAAAAAGAATTAAACTGAAGAATTTGCATATATGAATTCAAGTTTTGCACTAACCCTTGGTTATCTTAACCCAGCCTTTAACAACCCGGCCGTGAACAAGCTCTGCTAGGAAACAACATAGGATGAAACAGGCCACAGGTGTAGCGGTTTATTTACTTAAAGGAAATGTAGCTGGGAATACCCAGATATGTAAGAGCTTTAGTCCAGGAAAAAGTTAAGGCACATGCGCCACAGCCCTACAGCTGTAAGCAAGGAACAAATGACAAGGCAATCCCACCTACTTTGTAAGGCCAAAGTGAAACAACTGTCACCGGAAATTTTCCGGGGAGGGTACTCCCTTATTTGCCTAAATATGCATGTGTTTCTGAACGGGATGCAGGGTCTTGTATCTTAAACAGGGTGTAAAATTTCACTATTTAGCGTTTTGAACAGGGTGTCTTTTTGAACTGGAGGCCTTTAAATGAGTGTGTTGGCTGGCGATCAGCGGTCTATTTTTTCCCAAAAAATTCTACAATGTTCACTGTAATTTCATGATGTGAGTGAAGTAAGTAGACAGGAGGTGGCTAAATGGCACCTGTTCATGGAGTCACCGTAAATTTTCACAAGATCTAAAATATTTACTGGAACTGAAATGTGTAAAGACCGACGGAGTAAAAGTTAAGATAAAAGATGGTTGTATGGCCCATGCTTCACTGGGTCACCTTACATTTTAGCAATTACTAGATCTAAATCACTTGAATTGAATAGAGCTTCTTAAAGAGTATAAGTTAGATTGAACCAGATGAATGTTGCTCACATATCGTCACCTTGTATTTTACTTATCAAAGACTCTTGGTTTTCAAATTGTGGTGACATAACCTGGATATTATGAGTAGGATTAAACCAGATGGGAACATGCCCCAGTTTAACATTCAACTTGTATTTCCATGGTCACTAAAGTACAGTGATACATATATAAACTATTTTTTAAAGTTACATTTAACAAAATGGATTCATGTTCCTTGCCACATAATCATTTCGGACATGTACCACCTCATTTACTTGTCACTGTATATGTAGACCTATGTACAGATTACAAATACATGGAGGAGGTAAATAGAGCCTGTATACGCCCTGCTGACACAAACTGACTCTACACATTTCTCTGACAATTTGATCACCAGATAAGGGTAAGCTATATAACTTAGCTAGGAAAATGAGCTTTGCAGTCTTGACAGCCACAGATACAAGTGAAGTGGTAGACTGTTCCTGGTCCCCTACTTTTCTGTAAGATCATCAAGAGTTAGTGCTTAACTTTATGGTAGCTATCTTGATTTCAAAATGTAAAACGGGGGATTAGGGTTTATAGCAGTGAGGGGAGGGAGGAAAACCATCCCCTGTCGATACTCATCCCCAGACTAGACTTGGTACATTAATTTAAAACCCAGATGGCTGCCTGTAACTAAGGGTAGGTGTGAACAGTCTAGTGAAGGGGGTATCTCCCAAAGAAAAAAAGGAAAAAGGAATTCTCCCAGTTCATGAAAAAAGCTTAAGGGGCAGTCTTACAGTTGTAGTAAAATTGAGGAGTATACTGCAATGATTTTGTTACAAATGGTTATGGTGAGTCCTGGGACTCATTTTGTGAAGAATCATGAGTCCCAGTCCATGAACCAATAATTCCCAGCTAAAAAAAATTAAAAATAGTACAAAAAGAAAAATGATTGGGCTTTTATGTAATCAGACAGTTAGTCTGAAGACAGACTCCAAAACTCTGAATTACTGAGTACAGAAATTAAAATATAGTCCTTCTATTTTAAAGCACAACAAGAATGTGCTTACAGTGGCATTCAGTCTTAACAGCTTGGAAATTAGATCAAGAAACAAGGAGGTGATTAATTCTACAACAAACACGATTTACTCGCTAAAGGTTTAAGTTTTTACTTCCTACTTTATCGAAGTCGATACTTTTTATTTGTTCCTGAATTGATTTAGTATGCACATTAGCAACGACCAGAAATACCTCTTCGGTACCAGGCTGTACGCATATATTAAACGAAAATTCAAGGGCCTCGATTCCAGATTTTCATTACGAAAATAAATGCTCATCACAAGACCCATTTGCATACAGTGAAAGTTTACAACACCCGAACATCACAATTTTGGTAATTAAGATTCTTATTTTTTTTTTCGACCACTCAGTAGCGTTCACTTGTTCTTAAGTAGTCAATACCTTCAAGCGCTGGAATTTGTGGACCGACACGTTACAGAAAAGCTCTAAATTTAATCTTTCGTAAGCTTTCTTTGCAAAACATACATGGCTTCAATCAGGTAACAATTCTTAGTCCCAGTTTCCACGGTCTCCACAAGGAACGCCTGGCACAATGACCTCCCTTTTATGTCCTAAATACGACCAAAAATTCCAGAGGGGTTACTTCCAGAAAAATTGGGTGGGGGTGTGTGGCACGCTTGCTGAAACCCTTACCCTATTTGAGACCAAAATTTGAGATTTTCCCTACCGTATTTCAGACCTGATCAAAAATTGATAACCTACTTCAGACCTAAAGCCCTGGAGCCTGACGTGTGACCAGAGTGTGTGACAAGCTGTTACGGCATGCACACGGTAGTTTGTGTAAACATTAAAAGGGAAATGGTCTTATCGCCAAATGATGAAGAAGTGGCTAATTCTTCTAGAAAACATACCCAATTCAAGACTAGAGTGCACAAACCATAACCTATTTCATACCAAAATAGCTAAAAAACCATACCCTTTGGTGTGGCACATACCTATTTAGCCTATATAAGGCACTACCCCCCAGGGCAAAAAACGCATTGCAGATTATGAGTCTCGCTGCTTACACAAGCGGGACTAATAAAGGCTAGAAGAAATATGCATCGTTAAACAACAGCCATAATAACTGCCACAGAAATTACGTAAATGGGCCGGATATTTCTACAAATACACATGTTCAGATGGATCAATCTTTGCATCCTATGGGACGCATGCCATGAATTATTTTGCATCTTTAGGGATTGCTTTTTTCTGTAGGAGAAAGAATGAGTGTAGCCTCAACAATCGGGTACAAAAGGTTTAATGTAGGCAGAAGAGAGGAGAGAAGAGGGGGAGTTAAAATGTGTTACCAATAAATTCAAGCAGAACAAAATGACATAAAATAATGAAATTTATATATAAGGATCACTATTCCCACACATACATAACAGGGGGACAAACTTTCATTACCAATTAGAAAAGCTAAGAGTTCTCAGAATTTGTAGGGATCAAAGTGTATTAGAACATGACAACTGACATGGAACGCTTAGGAATTCCAAACTTTGGTTGATGACCTTAGGTTGGCTTTCAAAAAAAACCTAAAGTAAAGTAAATTGAGAAACCTAAATAGAAATTGGTAAGATTTTCCCACAGCCTCATACATACATTTATTATTCATACATATACATGATTCATCTCTATTCATCCCAAAAACTGTCTGTGAGAAACTGTAGTATGTAATTGCTTTATGCATAACATCGCCCCATGTAAGGAATCCAGATTCCGGAATCCAGCAAATTTTTTCTTGTGGAATTCAGAATCCTGGTTTAAATTTGCTAGTGGAAATATCCAGAATCCTGGGATTTGGAATCCATAAATATAAAGCTCAAGGGCTTTGAATCCCCACTAACGATGGGAATCCAGAAACCAAGTTCCACTGACAAAGAACCTGGGATCCATTACCTTGAATCCGGAATCCACGGCTTGGAATCCGGAATCCAAGACTCTCTCTGGTTTTCTTACATAAGAATAATTTAATTTAAAGAATAATTTAGTCATAGTATGGCGGCTGTGTGGAAAATCTTGCACACAGACAAATTTTTCCACAGAAACAAAGTTAATCCAAGAAAAAGACAAATCAGCAACAAACGTTTGCAAAATTCTAAAAGTCAGCAAGTAAACACGGTGCGACAAAGTAAAGCTAAAGAAAAGCCAGCACCACACAGACGACACCACTGCCGCCATTATCATCACACGTACCATACCTTTATCTTTCCTTTCGAAAACGAACCTGACTTGGAAACAATCTTCATGTGAACAACTTCACAAGTGAACAGCTCAGTCTGCCTTGAAAATAACATCAATTATCTCGCCTGAATCGACTTGATACTGAGTTGTGTTCGGGAACCATGATCCGCGTGAATTTGAACTGCACTCACGTGATAATCACTGAAATGTGAAATCAGCTTGTAGGAGCCTGGGAACCAGTAAGCTCAAAAGGCAAGCAAGGAAAAGCAAGGATAAAGATTCACAACATAAGAACGAGTTGTGTCTCAAGTTTGGGAAACACAAGCTTTGAAAAATTATCAAAAACGGAAATCTTTCACAAGTTAATTTTTACCAAAAATAAAACTCTAGATGACCTCAAAAGGTGCGAAGATGGTACCCAGCCGGCCGCAAGAGGTTTATGCACAAATGTAGACGCCGACGGTAAACACAACCATGCCATGTTGAGTTCGTCTTCAACACACACGCTCTTGAGGGTAGCAAAAGGGAAGTCACGGTCCAGTTTCACGAACAAATTTTGACAAATTTTACCTATCACGTTGGTTATAAACCAATTTCCACGTGTCATGACAAATCTCACCTGTTAATCAAAGGGGCAAAGAACCGAATCACAGTCATGCATCATGGATCACAATTCGCATTTCATATGACCATCGCAGCTTCTTCACACTTCTCCTCTCGTTAGAATGCCGGTGGGGCGATCTTCAAGTGCGTTAACGAGCAGTCGCGAATGTGGGAAATTCGTGTTTCCAATCATCTTGCGTTCAAATTGAAAACACATCCACGCCCCCGATGTGATTTCTTTTTACCCTGGCGACTGTAGTCTGGGTGCCAAAAAAGCAACACGATAGCCTGCGTAGCTGGCGGTATTGTGTGGGTGCGAGATTAAAGTTTTGGCGGCGGAGCCGTGTTCCAAAAAAAAGGAGTAGGGACGAGGCGGTTGAAATACCGCCTGCCAGAAAACCCCGGTATTTTGAATGGTCCGCACACCAGTGTGCGGGGAAACGGATTGGTCGAGGGCCATACATATGTCAATCATGTTAGATGAGCCTTCGCTTATATTTCCCAATTAAGGGAGCAGATGGCAAACTGGAGAAGACGTACATGTAAAGTGATTGTGATTTCCGCTTTAGAAAGAGCATAATTGATGACCAAATTGCCGAAATGGCGTCTTTAAACTTCACAGCGCTGGAATTGTCTTCATTTAGCCGTAAGAAACAAAGGTCAAAGAAAATTAAAACACTTTACAACTGCATCTGAGATCAAATCTTATCAGGAACACCTACAGAAGAATAAACCACCGGAAATGGTTACTCAGTATGCATGTAACAAACCAGCTTCATGACCTTTTAATGTTAAGCCTAGTGTTGCAAAAAAAGGTTTACTCAGTCAAAGTTTAGAATGATACATGCACTGTGTAGTGCTAGTAACCTTCGAGCGAGAGCCGAGAAAATAAAAAAAAACCTCTGTTCAAGCAAACTCACAAGGTCACGTTTCACATTGTCACGAGCCTAGGAGTCGTGTTTAGCCTGTCAACGCTTATTTCTAGACTGTCTCGCGTGAAAATAATCGGAAGTTTCCAATTGCAGGTTTCTCTTTGATTGGCTGATTTAATTGGGATCAGCTAACGTGACAAAAGTGGGCGGCATTCGAAAAATCATGGTTCTCTGGCAGGCGGTATTTCTCGCGGCTTCGCCGCTCGTGACGGCTCCGCCGTCAAATCTCACTCGACTATATTACAACGGCTCCGCCGCCAAATCTCACTCGACTACTAACAATACCGCCAGCTACGCAGGCTAGCAACACGAGAATTGCTAGAGTAGACGAATTGATCTCAAAGATCACTGGTCACGTGCGGTTTTTAGGGTCTGGGGCCCGTTTCTCGAAAGTCCTGTTAATTAACGGGCCCGGTAAGCTATCGACGTTTACATTAAAGACTAGCTCTCAATAGTTTTGCATCTAGCATGATAAAACCATCAGTTAGTGAAACAAAATGGAGTAGTCTGCTAGCCAGGACCTGCGCTCTTATTCTTTATATTCTGATTTGAACATTTGATTTCGGGCCCGAAAAGTTACCGGGACTTTCGAGAAACGGACCCCTGGTCTCTAGGTAATAATTGCATAGGCGCGATCCATTCAACCTAAATTCAGACCGGTCCGACCGGGAAAAGTAGACCACCTCAAAAGGTGGACCAGTTTTTTCGAAATTTTTCCGGTTGGACCGAACCGATCCACTGAGTTTTGCACCGAAATTTCCATACGGAAATTTTGGTTGAATGGATCGCGCCCATTAATAACAAACTTACATGGTCTCAACATATTTTTGAAGAGAAGAAAAGTTTTGTTAATTAACAAATTAAACTTACTACAGCGCAGTTCTTTCTTACCGCGTAATATACTTCCAGACTTATATTTAAAAACAATCTTACCCTATGCGTTGCCGATATGGGGAAGTTTTACCAACAAGGATGGGTTCCTTGCCCTGGAATCACTACACTGTAGAGCTGCTAAGTTAATATACGGCCTTACGCGAGATATGCCTAGTGTAGAAATACTTAATGGGATTCTTTACACTTTCTGTACAAAGTTAATTTAGCAGCATTGGCATATAAGATCTTTTATGACTGCACTCCTCCCTCCTTCAGGTTGCCTCCATGGGACACTAGCAAGAAGACTTCTCCAATGCATTACTTACGAACTGATAATAAGGTAATAGTGCCACGTTTTAACAAATATTTCATGAAAAATTCAATAGAACACAGAGCATCTGTTGTGTGGAGCCTTCTTACTCCTGAGGTTGCAAAGACATTCAACGTTACACATTACCCTAGAATGGCCTCCAAATCTGACAACCAACGTAATTTAGATTGTCGGGCTGAATCTCCACAAACAATGCCTCACCTGATGATAACGATAATTTTTTATATTATTAAGACGATTTTAATATACTTTTATTGCTTAAGTCTTAGTCAGTCGTGTTGAAGAAAAAAGTTATTGTATTGTATTAATCAGGACAAAAACGTAGCGCACAGAATGAAACCAAAGGCACTGCTCAATCTATCTTTCCTTTGTCCTTGATTTTCACGAAATGCGACAAAGAATTCACGAGTCGCGCACATCTTAGAAGATAAATCACGCTTCACATGCATTACTGGTTTCACGGATCACGTTCCTATTTTGGGGCTTTCACGCGTCTCGTGCGAAATTTGGGCCTAATCACGTGTCACGCATAAAACCTTTGCCACCCTCACTCTTAGCACGCAATACCACTGAGCACACCAAGAAAGATACCGAGTCAGGCAGCTGCAAGTCCTTTGTAGCCCAGGTTAGATGGCATGCCCAGGACTAATGGGAATTAACTTCTTCTGAACACATATATGGCTCTTGAGGCAGTATATAACTTTCTTCCAAAAGCGAGCCAAGAGGCCTCGTGCATCGCTTTCAGATCTACAAGGTGATAATCCGAACGGCTGGAATTCCTCCCACCGCCGCCTCCTCCACCATGCACAGCCATAGGAGGGAGGAATGCGATATTAGTTACACACGTTAGCACTATCTATTTTTTGTGTGTGATTAGAAACATACTTTCAAAAATGCGTAACTACGATACACTCGCTACTAGTTTTCCGATTCGTCAAATAGAAATTTATTTATCTTATCTAGCAAAAGTTCACTGGATACGGCTACACACTGACTCACTGAAACAGCTAAGACCAAAGATTTGAATGAACATGTCGAGAGTTCAGCTAGATAAGCATTGAATTGTTCTGGGCGTAAGGCACGAAATGCATGTTTCACGAGACGTGTGGAAGTGCAAATCGTAAAAAATAATTAGAGTTAACCTTGATTTGGGACAAATTCGCTACTGCCCCGGAATCCTCGAAAATACTTCGGATATTAGTCCTGACTTGAAACTACAAAACACTCTGAACTAATTAGACGAAGGTACATTTTGGGATTTCCCCCGGGTATGTACGATTATCGTCCTAGCAGCTAACACAAAAATGGAAAAAATACATATACATGTGCATATACATACTGTTTTTCATAAACTGCCCTTTTTGGGAAAGTCGCAATCAGTGCAGGATTGAGCAGGTTGTGATATGTTTCCGTTGATTACATAACTCAAGCGATGTTCACATTTCTATAAGTTATAACTGAGTTATTACAAACATGATTTGGTTATCATATAATTTTGTGATGAAGGGGAATTATCCTTATTTCTCGCGAAAACGGCTTAGTTTGCCTCAAAATTTAAACTTTCCTTTAAGCAAAATTAAAAGAGAATTAAACATTATTTTTTTTTCCCAAATGAAAAATGAACTTTGAAATATATAAGGTGCTTTGTATGTTTTAGAGCACTCGTTTGATATTTAAAGTTGCAGGACTAAAGCCGTTTCTATACCTCTTTTAAGTTAACTTTTAAGTTTAAATTTATTTTAATTTGTTCAGCAACTTCTTGAAAAATCTTAAATTTTCGTAACTTTAACTGGAACTAGAGTGGCGATTTTTGTTTATCGGTCACTGTTGGAATATAATAATAACAACAGCATGAACAGCAAAAACATGGTTTCTTCTCAGACGGTCATCCGTTTATCTTTGGTGTGGCAAACATTCGCGCGAAAAGAGCCGCAGTAGTGATAAATAAACAGAATACTTTTATCATAGAGAAGCAAAAAATGTAACAATGTATTGACTGACTTATGTACAAGTCCCAAGAAAACTATCTGCTACAAAAGAAAACATCTACTACTTTTAGATTATCAACTTTCAGACGTTAGATAGAAGAATGAATTTTAGAGCAGAAAAATGACGGACTATTAAATAATAGTACTTATAATATCATAAAGACCCTTCTAACAACCTTCTAAGCCTACCTTTATCCGGCATCGCATGATCTGAGCATTACAGCCGTCCAGGCGGCGTCCTTAATTTACTCTTTATGAGCTTTCGCAAGCACTTTTGTGACGTTTAAGAACCTAAGAGTCTGCTAAATTTTGGGTCTTTCCTATGCTTTTGAAAAGTTGTTCTATTTTTCAATTTCCCTTTTTCATGTTTTCTTTATTTTTGTGTTATAAGTTTGCTTTTCTCCCTTCTTTTGCATTTTTTCGTCACAAAAAACAAAAAAACTCCGTATGTAAACTTCTTTACTTTTCCAAATAACAAATTTAACTCGACAAGAAAACGAGAGATAATGCTAAACTAAAGAAGAACAAAACAAGAATGAAATACAGTTTGATCAATTTTGCGGCTCTAAACGTCTCGTTAAAACAGTCTACAAATTTTCAAAATGTGAATAGATTTCGGGCCAATAATTTAGCAGTTTTTTTCCTTTAAAATAATTAAAGACATCACTATACTTTCAATATTCAAAA
>OZ037999.1:23620565-23663065 GCA_964035705.1 Porites rus | reverse complement strand
GGAAATTAAAGTTTTTATTTTTAATTTTGTCTTCTGATTACTTTCAAAGGACTCGTATAAGCCTGAAAAAGAAAAGCGGCGATCGAATTGTTAAATTCCAGCTCGCTCTTGAAGGTTCGGTATTTGCGAAACGAAATACCGTAGTTAAGTGAGTCAAAACGCTCTTTCAACAACCTTTTTTTTTATCGAAATAAACATGGCACCACTATCAAAACACACGCGACGAGTATTTCATGACAACAAACTAAAAAATCGTTTCGGCTATTTATCACAGAACTGATGATTGCTCCTTAAAATCTGTGGGGAAGGGGGGCGGGGGGGAAATAGCCCTTATACGATTTTATTCAATATTTCTCCTTTACGAGTGTCTTTAGTTAGACCCTCTGGGTAATTCTTCATGACCAACTAAAGTTGACCAAATTTAGATGTTTGCCAACCAAATGCGTTTGACGTCAATCGTTTTGATATCGACAGAAAAGAGGGACACGTAGAGGAGCGGTAATGGACTGCATGTTCTGCCTCAAAAAACAGACAAAAACATGAATAATTTACATGCATATCCACGATTTTTGAGAAGACGGCGTGGAAAGAAGAATCCCATGGACAAGAAAGCGGTGGGAAACAAACTTGAGTGTTGACCTCTCCTACTACGGTATGTAAACACTACGTTAGAGGAAAGGCAAGATATCGGGAAGTTGCTTTTCCCTCGGGGCTTGATCGGAAATGACACAGCTATTCCCCCTATTATTACTATCCACCGCTCTATTATACCAACATCAAAAGTAGAAGACGACCGAAGAGACGGAAATCGTCACTTCACAGGCACGAGAATTTTGTTTAATAACTTATCAGCGAGATATATACACTATATCCATGGACTTCTGATTTGTAATTATTAAACAGTTATAGCAAAATATAAATGATTTTCATTATTCACCCGATCCCAAGCTTATGTGCTTATACGCTAGAGGCAAAACCCTCAGATATATTTTATTAAAAAAATAATTTTTCTTTTTCATCGCAATAGACCGATGCTCCAATATTTACACATTCAATTCCAAAACCTAGATTAAGCTGGAACGTCTTTAGAGCCTACAAGTTTGTTTTTCTTTGAAGTGAAGTTCCAGGTATATTAACATATCACACTAGTGCAATTTGTTACGAGAAACACTAAATACCGACACATCGCATCATACCACAGTGCGGATTTTGATTGGCATAAAAAAGTAATAATAACAACACGTTGAAGTTAATTCCCAGTCCTTACTGCGCAGGCTCAGCCTTGAATTGTTTGAGGATCACAAGATAGTGCTTCCCTTAAGCACAACTCAGTACATCATTTGTACACATGGAGATATTATCACATCCTGGCTGCGAAGCCACTTCAATGTTTCATTCTTCAATTTCACCGCGAGATAAGCTCAGATCCACGGACGTATTTCCCGTTCGTCGCTTCTCGCCACCCGAAAAGTAAAATTTACATCGCAGGTTAAGATGGCGGACGACAACAACTAGTTCACTTTCTGTAAGACGTCACGAATTGGTACATTTTACGAAACCATACATAAAGAAATTATTTTTCAAGACAAAGAAAAAAACATATAAACTCGTTGAGCCTGCGCAGTACGGACTGGACGTAAAATTTACTTTGAGCTAACAATTAATTTGAGTACTTAAGACCACCGCTCAATTTGTTATTCTGCGAGACTCACCATCATATCGTAAAACAAAACCTTCTTCATTATTCGGAGACGTTCTCAAAAAATTACGATCAAATTCCATTCAGTGCACGCGTCACAGACATTCCTCGATCATTTTCAACAACTCGTCGAATGCAACGCCAACGATCGTAAACAAAGGGGGCCAAGTTACTTAGGTCGCCGTAAAATTTTAAGAGGTACTCTAGGATTTAACGCAATTTAAGATTTACGCAGGCAAACATGAGAATTACTTAATCAAGCTTCTCCCATTTTAAAATAAAAGGTAAATATTTTTGTCTCCCTGTTTACTCAAGTTTAAGTTCCTGCTTAACACAAACTCTTGAAAGATTCGTGGTTTATTCTATAAAAGCGTAAAAAATGCCCCATTCTGCCCAAAAAGGAGAACAAAGAAAATGAATGAGCACAATCTCGAGTTTTTAATATTGATAAACCCATGCAATTAAGCATGAGCTTAATTACGATAACTGACGAACTTTTTTATTCAGTCGATAATAGCTTTGTGCCAGTACATGCAAGTAGGTTGTTGAGGTGCTTCTTCCTCCAAACGTTTCTCATCTTCTTCATGTTATCCAAAATAACACCAAAAGAAAATAATCTGAGTTGACCTTCCATCAAACTCTGAGAGGACAAAATTTACACCTCCGGCCCCACATTTAGCTGATCACTGTCAGACTCCTAGTTCATCGTCCAAGCGAGACTTGCTCATTAAAGAACTTCAAGCTCATGGAAAGACCTGCTTTGCTGGCGTTGCTTAACCGAGTTTCCGCGGCGGGTCTCTGCCCTCTTGATGATTTCAATTAGCTTCGGCTGAATAATTCCGAGAAGCGGTCGGCCGCTCGGGTCCCCACTCCAGCACGCCTCCATCAAAGTCCAACAATCGTCGTCGAAGTTCGCTAAACGTTCGGGTCGGACTCCGCGTCGAACGGCCGACCACAGGTGGTCTTTGCTTGCACACTGCTCGAACGCTAATGGGAGACGTACAGTGCCGGCACAGATGTACCAAAATAGAATACCAAACGCATACACGTCCACGCTGTTGTCATAACGACCAGAAAACAGTTCGGGTGCCATATGTATTGGAGTGCCTACGATCGAGCCAGACATCATGGCTTCTGGCTTGCAGAATCCCAAATCTGTGATCTTACCACGGTTCCTAGCATCCAACTGAAAAGCAAGGGAACAACATTAGGACACACAGCACTGTGCCCGTAACTCTGTTCACCCAATTATGATCCAACAGTTCCTTAACAAAACCTCATATTCTCAGTTTGTGCTGTTAATCCCCCTCGGGTCAACATCACAACAATCACTCTATATAAGACAACATTCTATGAAAGACCTAATAGAGACCTCTGTAATCCTACAAAGAAGATAACCCAAAACTGTAGCAGGCGTTTGAAAAGGAAGGGAAAGAGGAAATTCAGGTGCGAGGGAAGCGGGGAAGTTCGTGTAACCCTTGCTCCTCCACGCGCTTGTTACCTTGCCAGAGTCTCCCCTCCCACTTCGAACGCCTGCTACACAGGCTACCCAAGCCTTACACTTTGACAAAAGGCTACCAGTGGCATCCACAACGTCAGCTCCTGAACCTTTTCATGGTGGCAACTAAGCTGATAAAACTCAACTTTTGGATTACACAACGCAGTTCTTAAAAATCTAACCCCTTACTTTCTGCAGCCGTCATTGGATAGACCTTACGACAAATTTCAAGTCACAAAAATTTGGTTTCCGGCGACATGACTTCAGGCGAGATGACTTTCAAGTGACTTGACTGAAACCCACACAATTCATACATCCTCCCTTGGTATGATCAATAATTACTACACATGGAGACTGAATCAATGATATAACTACACGTACAGTATGCGGCTGTGCTTACCAAGACATTCTTAAGCTTGATGTCACGATGAACCAATCCTTGACTGTGCAGAAAGCGAATTCCCTCGACCACATCAAGGGCAACCAGCAGTCTCCCTCGGTAGTTGAGTCCAGTCTTGATCCCCTGGTACAGATCTCGCTGTAACCTGTCCATGACCAGCAGGACGGCTGGGGAGCTCCCTCCGCCATAACTGTAGTCAATCACCGATCCTACGATTGACACAATACGGCTGTGCTTTGGAATGGACCTGGTGTGAATAAAAAGTACAGATCAGGCAATGCGGGTTAAACTGGCATTAATTATGTGATTTATCAACATTTTCAGTAGCCTGTGCCACACATGAAACTGAACTCTGGTTAAGTCCGTCTATGAACCAGTAACAAAATCCTTGTTCTGGGCCTCAACTGTGTACCAGGATTTGATTTTTCACCATGACTAGCCTGTTAAAAAAGCCATTGTCAATTTGCCAATCAAGTTAAAGGGAAATTCTAAATGCACTTTTGGTAATTTGTTGAGTCCGTTGGGGCACAAGAAAAACGATCTTGGCACTTCTTCGCGGACATTACAAGTACTTACTGGAGTTAAATTATCTCTGCGAAGCAGGCTAGATTTCCAGTTGTTGTGTTCTGAGCGTCAAATTCCAATGTGGCTTGTAAAATTAAAGTAACTTACTAAAGCTATGTATTGGATACACTTGATGTCACCTGTACAGGCCATTAACAAAAACTGGGAAGAGTACACATGTACATGGCATTGGGTCCACTGTTTGATATATTTTTGACAGTTTTTTTTTCATTATATTTTTTCAAGTAGAAGGCTGCCCAAGGTTGAGTAGGCAGGGAAAGTTGAATTGAGAGTCCACCTCTTTCTTGAAGGTGGGTACTGTACTCAGAGTACACTGGTGCCGGTACTCTGTTCTACCATTTGATAATCTATACAAAGGGGATGGCATCTAAAATGCAAACACAAGGAGGGGGGGGGGGGGGGGGGGGAGAAAGGGGTTAGTGGGAAGTGGGGAAATGATAAACAGATGGGAAGAATTATTACCAGTAGAGGTCAGAGAACTGAGATTCCCACAATAAAGGAAAATTACTGGTATAGCCAATCCACATAGGGCACATTGTACAGCTGTATCATTGGATTTTACCTTGTGTAATAAAATTCTAAGGCCAAATCATTCCAGTGCTTGTCATCAGGAGGAACGACAGATTTGATAGCACAGGGATGATGGCCAGCCCACCGTTCACAAGAATACACGACCCCATATTGGCCCCTTCCAACTTCCCGACCCATCTGCGGCATCCCAAACACCACCACATCTCTCAGTGAAGTACTCTCTAGAGCAAGTCTTGCAATTTTGGGAGCATGACATTTTCGTACTCTCATCCGCTTCTCCTCGGTTCTTTCAAGTCTTCCACAGTGGTGAGCTTCAAGTATTCGCAGCGAGGTAGCAAAAGCTTCATGGGATCTCTGCAGGCGTAGTCTGAACTGTGAGCAAATATGTCTTGCCAGTCGAGTTTCACTCAGACTTGTCAGCATATCTTGTGCTACTTTTCTTTTCCAGGCACCATCTACTTTAGGAGGGGCTTGACCTGGCAGTGTTTGGATAGCCTGCTTCATCTTTTCCCACAAAAGTCGAGCAAGTGAGGAGCTCGCTCGCACTGTGACCTCAATTTGATATGCAGAGTCCAACACCTGATGATTGAAATCACAATCATAAGTGACTTGTCTTTTCACCTTTCAACACCTTTGGTATGTGCTAACTAAGCACAAAAACTACACATTTTGTGCTTTTCAAAGCTAGCTATGAATTTGCTAAACCATATTGAATAACCTTGTCGAACATACAGGAGAACATGGGTATACTAAAATTAACTACTGTTACAGTGTCCTAGCAACCAACTCCATAAATTATATTTACTAAAAAATTGCAAGGGTTAACATTCCAACTTCAGAGAACCCAAACTCCAAAAATCTAAAATCTGGAGACTCTCTATTTTGCTCCAACCCTCCCGGAATGTCAACTGCCCCACCAACTCTTCCCCCCGCCCCCACCCCACAAATTGACCCAGCCTCCAAGGGCTCGGACATTATATTAAGTCTTACATGAATTACATGGGATCAAAATTCCCTTTCATCACTGTAATGACGAAATAATCTTTGCCGATGACTAAATACGTGCAAAAATGTCCCAGAAACCCTACAATGAATAAAAAATAGTTCAAATTTCGAGGTAAAAAGGGCTAAATTTCAAACTAAAGCACAGTAATGCTCAAAAGTCCATTTTATCCGGGAGATTTGTTGACCCATATGGGAGTGTGGGAAATCAGTGCTGTAGCCAGGAGACTCCCGGACAATTTGGGAGAACTGACATATATGCACCATCATAGCTTACATGTATCAGCCTAATTTACAAACTACAGCTGTAATTAAGTTCATGTGCATGAAGGTCAGGATTGCTCCAATAGCTAATGGTTTAACTTTGAAACTTCTAAAAGCATGAACCCCAGAAAGGAGAACAATCACCACTTTAGTAACAAAAAGAGAACTGGAGCCGAAAAGCTCCCTGCATTGTTTCTACACTGTATTCACCAATTTATTCCCCTGTCCCTATTAACAGTACTAGAAGTCTTGGTGAAGGTGAGCTTGGCCTAGTTTCTTTCTTGTTTCTTAAGTGGCAAAAGGGCATACTATAGAGTGTTTTCACATGACATCATGGCGGCCATATTGGTGTCCCAAAACAATGAAACGGCGGCCATGTTGGTGTCCCAAACAAGTCCCCTGGGAGTTGAACTCTTTTCTTATGGAAATGCTTTCTTTTGTTACAATAAATAGGCATATATGCTGGCCAGGTGGATGAAAACACTCTATAGTTCCCTACAGCTGATGCAGTGTCCTAGCAACCAACTTCATAAATTACATTTACCAAAAAAAAATGCAAGGTTAATATTCCACCTGGCCAACAATTTTAACCATGTTGTGTTAAGTAGCAACAGTTTAATAGATCTATGAAATTCCCGACCCACAACACATTGCTTACTAAACCAGGCCAAAAAAAAGCCAAGCAAAATCGAATGTTGGATGGCTCTATATAGCTCTTAACCTACCAAATTACCCTTGTTGCCAATGCTTCACAACCCACAATGCTTTACCAAAATATTTCAGGTTAATCAAGTAATCATGGAAATAATTAGAGCAAATTCACGATGAAGACAAGATAAGAAGAAGCTTTAGGGAGAACTTAGAGGATGGCAACTTGTACAATGTACTCACATGTCTCAGGGATGATGTTGCAGATATTCCATTCTCATGGATCCCTTCTAAATCCATCTTTTCCAAGCTCTCAATACACCTTTTTAGAGTCCCGACAAAATTATCTTGCAGATACCGAACAGAACTGATCAACCCTTGGGCCACAGAATTGTTGATTCTTGCGAGAACAAGCTCTTGAATGACAGTTGTGCAGTACTGAAGATCTTTAGGATTTGCAAGTTCTTCATCTGCAACAAGTTTTACTCCTTCGAATTTCAACTCCTCAACTTCTTTTAATATTTGTTCTGTAAGTGAGGAAATAGCTGAGTGTATAAGGTCTTTAATTTCTTCCTGCTTTCTACTGGCGCTCTCCATAAGGGCTTTATACAGGTCTTCTTCTTTCTCTCGAGCATAATCCAGTCTTCGAGGGGTGATGACCATGTCCCGGGCCATGTTGAAGGCAGTAGTGATGAACATGCCGAGAACTCTGACATGTGCTTCATTCAAAACTGTTGCTGCCCAGACCACATTGTACTGAAGCACTTGTCGCACAAAAAGCAAAAAACAGGGAAAAAGGGAAAAGTCTTCAATAAGATTTGATTTGGGCCGCGTGGCCGCCAAGATAGAAGAGTTTGTTGACTGTGAACCTCTGTCTAGTAACTTGTCAATGTCTTCTTCTAATGACAAGTATTTCAACTCACAAAGCTGTTCAAATAGCCTTGTCTTACTAGTCTTTGATTTTTCTTCCCCAGTTACAGTTTTCTCTACATTAACGAGTCCGGGAACCAAGCCATCATCCTTCTCACTCAAGTTATCAAGGACCTCATTGCGCCCAGATTCTGTCATGGAATCTGTAAGTTCAGCAGGTGGATTTCTATTGCACTTGACAAAAAAAACTGCCATGTCTGGAGCTAGAGCTTTCACCTGAAGGAGTTCTGATTTGTCCTACATAAAGCAGAAGTAGACAAATGTAAATACAAGAAAGAAAAAAAAAATCAAATGGTCTATCCTTGCCAGCAGCACACATACATGACATTTTAACAGCTAAGTGTTTACTACAGAGGGATAACAATTTTATTTATTATCAAGGATTTTCCCCTTAAAGCAACTTTAAATTTGCCTCATCCAAAATTACTATAGGTATTCAACACCTTAAGGAAAAATATTTCAAGTTCACTAAATTCTCTGCTAAATGTCCCACAGTTTTAAATTCTGGAACATAAAAGTTGGGTTGAAAAAAAAAATTGGGACACAGAAATCGAGCCTAACAAAAACCTTCAGGGCATGAAAACTAGATTTTCCTGGATTGTAATCTGTCTCGAAAGCTGGTTTCAACCAGAAACAGAGTCAAAGTCAAAGTCATCAAAAGACAGACATAGCAATATATGTAATCTTGATTATTAAATAGTAGTTGTCACAGTTCAACTGCAAAAATCGGTTAAATTTTGAAAGTGCTTCAAGTCACAAAATTGTTCATGACCGTTTCAGAATAATCGAAGGGGTGTGAGCGAAAAAGCCAAAAAATGCTAGATCCTTTTTCTAACTTGCCCCATATTTGCTTGCGAAACGAAAGGAGAATTTGATAATATGCCAAGACCTCAGCTCAGTTCATGCATGGTTAAATATTCAGTCAATAAAACATAAGTTACTGTATGCGTCATTGTATTTATAACAAGAGTTATTTTTGATCTTGAAGTGGCCATTTCTCCAGGAGATGCTATAAGTTTGACAGAACAAAGCACGATGAAAGCTTCGTCTAGTCAGGCAAAAGGCGAAACAAACATTGTACATTGATGTACTGTCAGAGGAAAAGGTCAATTCGCGCAGACTTCAAATGAGGAATAATTACAATTACATGATTGGGCAATTTTCAATAAAAGTTCGTTTCGAACAACATTCAAAGAACAAAGTCCTTTGATTAATTTCGATTAGTTTCGTACGCTTTGTATCATTTACACAGGAGTAAACCTGCTCAACCACGCGCGGACGGAATCAAACCCATTACCACGGAACAACAACAATTAGATGAAGTTTCACATTGACGAAACATAAGACTTTACCAACCTTTTCTGTCAAGATATCAAACTCTATGGCGTAAAGAACGATTGGAAGAACATCCTCGCAACAGGCTCGAAATATGTTTTCTACATCGCCCTCCTGGTTGCTTGGGGAACAAACTAACTCGGCGCCTGCTTTCAACAAAGGATGATTCAACGAAACCTCTGCAACTGCGCTGGCCATCGCGGGATCGTCTCTTTCGACCTCCGTTAATTCGAGGTCTGCTCTTGGTACACATTCCCATGAACCTTCATAAGCATCTAGGTTCGCTGCTAGCTCAAAACTATCCGGTAAAACTAGGCTCACGTTTGAAATATTCCCATACTTTATTCGAATCATCCGCCATGATGTCCGACTATCGAGTTCTCCGACCACTGGAAGGACAGGTTCGCCAAGCAGTTCGTTTATCACGCAGACTTTAGCAAAGCATGTTTGTCCGATGACAATAATCGTTGGAGGTTTCTCGCAGACTCTTGCCAACGACTGATATTCGTTTTCGGGAAAGTAGGCAGCAAGAACATCTTCGCTGAACTGCCCTGAGTCTTGAATTTCCTGAAAGTATCTGTTTGTATCTCGCTTTATTTGCTTTAGAAGCCGCGAATGCTCTTGAAACTTGCTTATTTCGTAAGGGAGATTTGCAGCCATGTTAAGAGAATTTAAGACATAAATAAAATGATAAATGACCTGTTTTCCAAACCTTCAACACATCGACAAAAACTACACAACCGAACCAACCAAACCAACTCCTGTTCTGCGGCAACAAAATTGCTCTTTTGAGTCCAATTGAGAAATTTCGCCATTACATATAAGGCTCTTAGGCCCAAATATGGAAATATTTCGAGATTGCGTGACTCTGTTATGGCACAGTCATTCCGAGATAGAGAAAAGAAGATAGAAAATTAGAGATGGTATATTTATTATTTAAAATTAAACTGGTCCCATTTCATTGTGACTGTAAACACAGGCTAGAAGCGAAAGAAAGTCTTTCCCCTACTGAGTATGTGAATTATATCAGAACAATGCAATCTGGCACAAAAACGTGACCGTCATTATATGAAGTCCAACATCCGCAGCTCCAAGAAAAACACAAGAAAATCACATGGGGAAAAAAACGCTCGCAACATCAACAAATTAAATTGTTTTGCAAACGAATGCATAGATTTTAAGCATATAAAAAGTATAACGAACATTGCACTCGTACTAGTTCATTTTATTTTAGCACGCGAGAGTTTAGCATCACGGAAAATCTTCAACTTCCTCTTTAGAAAAGGTGAAACCAGAGTCAGTGCTACCAACATTTTTTTAAGAACAAATTAAACAACAAACACACTTTCTACCAATCTTGATGATGTACCATCGAAACGTTTTTTTTTATTGCTGACTTTAAATATTCTACACGAAAAATAATGAACAATCAAAATAGGCTATGCAACTCAATTGTAAGACCACGGGCCGTTTACACCGGTCCGGACAAATTCAACCGCCAAAAACTTGTACGAATCAGCCTTTCCACGTTTTCACGGAACCACTGAAACCGTGCAAGCTTTTGAAGGGCAAAGTGTCCAAGTTTTTTACCTGATCAGAAGTAGGTTCTGTATTTTAAAAAGGGTTGCATTCAAAAATTCGTCCGTTCAAAAATTGGTCCAGACCAGTGTGAATAATGGGGTATGAGTGATTTTTGTCGGAGAGTGCTACAGTTGCGGAACTTTGTCAAGGCAAAGAAAAGAGACTTTTAAACAAAACAGTGTCACACGTCCTCGTGATTAATGCAAGTTTGCGGCCAAGTAAAAGTACTAAAGGAATCCCGTGTCAAACTTACGACCCTTTTTCAATTAAACTGATGCAACTTATGTTAGACTTTCAGTCAAATCCGATCCGAAAGCGCGTGAGTGTCCATCAACCGGAAATTCTCAGGATCCTTTTCTTGCGGAAAAAAAACTTACAGACAAAAAAAGAAAAGCCTAAATTGAACCTGGAAGAGACTTTGCATCCCTTGTTTGCATTCTAAGCTTAGCGGGGGGGAGGGGGGCGGGGGCGGGAGGTACTCCCT
The DNA here is from genome assembly GCA_964035705.1 of Porites rus. Taxonomy (NCBI): domain Eukaryota; kingdom Metazoa; phylum Cnidaria; class Anthozoa; order Scleractinia; family Poritidae; genus Porites; species Porites rus. Next base: position 23,652,108 of record OZ037999.1, on the reverse strand, counting down.
TATATGGCCTATACGGGGTATGGTTTTTGACCTTGCTGTCCTAAACAGGGTATATAATTTTGTGCGAGTCTGTACTTTTAAGTACAGAAAAATTATAACTAGGAAGAAATTTGTTTCAGTGAACTCCAAGTATACACAAGCGATGACCACAATGCAATTGCAATTAAATGCTTAATTAATATGTATTTTTGACGGGTTGACGGTAAAAAGTTACCTTTTTCAACAGCTGACGGTAAAATTTCAGGCCGTTTGACGGCTGAACGTTAACCCCCATTGAGACTCTTTTCTCGTGCTTGCGTTATTTAAATTGGGGGTTGTTTAATAGGATGCCGAATGTATAAGTTACATAACATAACTTACAGGTTTCATCGCGTACATAGATACCCTAAACAGACTTCTCAATATCCAATACAAAGTCGATAGTGCGTCGTGCACGTTTTCGCATGACCCATTGTTAAACAGAAATGGAATGTGACTGAAAATCTGTTATTTAGGATTTCTACTTATTGGCCAGTGTGAGAAACCAAAAAGATTTTATAAGAAGTTTAAGTTTGGGCCAAGTGGGCCCGTTGTAGGTAAACCCTCCTTAAAATCCGATCAGTTTTTGCCGATTTTTTTAAAACCGATTTGTCATTTTATAGAAAGCGAGCAGTCTTTTTTTCTTCAGCGCGTTTCGCTGGACGAACTAAGAAAAGGGAGAGACTCCTCGAAGTCTAGCATTCTATGGCCAGACTTGGTTGTTTTGAGCTCAAAACTGGATTTTCTCAGAAAACTTGGTACTTTCCTTGAAGCAAAACGTGGGGTTTGGTCTGCTTCACCGTCTTAACTGAGCAAAATAGGAGACATTTTCCTTTTATGGGTCTACAACGCGAGGAAAGCACAATAGTAACCTAGAATAAGGTCAATAAAAAGCACTTGAGTCAGTTATAGGTCTTTCTTTTATTTGAATGAAAAATCAAACAACTTAGAAAAAGATTACATCCACCCCAAATAATGAGCGTCCAGGATCGCCGTCTATTGCTCTACTTTGCTCCAAGGTTAGCATGTGTTGTTTTATTCGTCACAGATAACAAAACAAACTGAAAACACATGACCTACATAACACGCATCTACAACTGGTTTTCGGAGCCAAGGGGCTAAACGATAACAAAAGCATAGTGGTTTTCAAACACAGTCACAAGCTTCATTGTGAGATCAGAGGTCTGCACAAGAGGGCATGAATCCCGTTCACACTCCTTTGGTCCACAGAGCTAACGTCTTTGCTTCAAATGATAAGACTCATAATAAAGTCCCCATTTTTGGTACTTCTTCATGATGCGAAGACTGCTTAGCTCGTTTTGTGCACGCTGTGGAGTGGATATTACTTGGTATCCGTGAATTTTTTGGCACTAGATTAAAAAATGATTTTCCATAATAATCAACACACTACCCAGACGTAACATGCCGAAGGGACATGTCTTTAATTCACTTGCCTTGAGTGAGACGTTCCAGGCCTCAGAATTAATTCAATCTGAGTGAGCACCATGTTCTTGATTGGCTAGTACGTTCTTTCAAACAACTCGACCTACAGGATACTTCGCTGGCATCTGTATTCTCATCGACTGTACTGGACGAATTCTTATGGATGAATAAAACTCCTACGCTTTTCTGTCGACTTAAAATTTTCTCTCCGAGCTCTTTTTGGAAAGCTTAACTGAGGGCGCGCTAACCACTTGTCAGAACTGCCGGCGATGCCAGACCAGACCAGTCGTTAGGAGAATTCCACTACCTTATTACATGAAATTTTGGCGACACTGTTATTTGGCGATTTTTCTAACTTTGTGTGACGATGTAAATGAGTGAGGACAGCATTAAGATATGACATTACGATTGCAGTTTCGTTCATTTCGTTCAAAATTAAGTTTCAGAACGTTGTACGATTTGCTTTAAATGAAGCTATTGACGTCCATGATTTTATCACAGAAATGTTCTATTGTCGTCGGAAAAGTTTTGAATACCTTAATTCTCCAAAGTTTCAGTTCATGAATTCGCGAAAATTAAGTGACTCGTGTTCCAAAATTTACGAAAAATCGCTAAATTAAAGTGCCCCTAAATAAAAATTTTTCAAAATCGCCAAATTAAAGTGTCGCCAAAATTTCATGAAATCAGGTATTTATCAGGACTATCCAGCCACAGCACCAGTCTATTTCTGGACGTCACTATTTAAAAACACTGTTTTTGTTAATTAAATTTGTAACAAGTGAAATAAAAGAATCTTTTGTTTAAAGAACCAATGCGCTTCCAATTGGTACTTTAATATCAACAGGTGACGTCAGCGTGAGCATCTCTATAGTGTGCACAGCAAAGACGAGTTTTGGCAAAAAATTTCGAGAAAAGACGAATATTTCAATTTCAAAGAAACACGTCAGGCCGGCAGTTCTGACTTTTTTGTAAGCTCCCTGAGTTGTCTAACCTGTAGAACAAGACATCCTAGTTTCCAAAGTACGAATCATCTAGTAAAAAGGTTGACTTTAACGACACCGCTTTCGCTTTAATAATAAGAAATAGACTAAAAAACTACAATAAACTTCGTGTCGCTTGCTGAGCTTCTGTCAGCGCAAATTTGTCACCCAAAAGACTTAATTTTTTTAAATTGCAAAAAATATCCCTTTCCTTGAGGTGCTACTTAAATGAAAAACTACCAACGCTGCTGCTAATGCTGGCTAGGCGTATTACAGTGCTTTACAATGCCAAAGAGAAACCATCTGTTATCACTATAGCATGAATAAGTTACAGGACGCGCATTTATATATATTTGTACATGAACTAACGTCGTTTTCAATCTAATTCATTTTCGTCTATGTCCTCGAGGAGGACTCTATCTAATTTCTCAATTTCTTCTAATTCTTCCGGCGTGGCCCCTGGTTCAAAGTGGGTCTGAAGCGACAGCGTGCTGGAGCGCCGCTTATAAAACAACACGTAGGCGTATTTGGAGATGACTCGTTCTTCTGTAGTTTCTGTGACACTTCTGTCGTCAAAATAACGCCAGCCTGGGAAGAAAAGACAACACATAAACAAAGTGGGTCGCTAGGGGGAGGTATGGTTTAAGGTTTAAGGTTTAAGAGAAGAAAAGATGAACGTTTGCCATATTGCAGAGGAGTTAAGGCCAGAAAAAAATACGACATCGTAGCACTCCCACCACACAAAGGTTTGAACACAGATCCTGATAGCCAGTTACCCATAGATTAGAGTGATTTTCGTATGACCTTGAAAAATGGTTTCCGTAAATGTTCGTTATTTGTTTTATCAGCCAATGGATGAAACGATCAAAACATGGCCTCTGTTTTTCCGCCAAAGAAAACCCTAACATTTAGAAGGCATTGTTCGATTGGCCAATCGTGTTGCAGTATGACGTCAAAGCTAAGTATCGGTTGATTTCTAGAAAGTTATCGGGCATGAAGTTGTTTCACCCGAGCGTTCGATCAACCAACCAAAAGCCAGGCGCGTTTGTGTCCGTTCGATGAACCAATCAAATCGCTCTATTTCCGCTCGTTTCTTGTTTCTGTTTTGTTCCAACGTTTTCACTTCAAGGCCATACGAAAATCGAACTATCTATTCGACAATCGCATCTTCAAATTGTAGCAGCATCAATGACTGGGTACGCTATGATTCTGAGGGAGGTATTTTAAAACATCAAATTTCAAAACTGATTTTCGTATAGGTCAGGGCTCGAAAAAAATACTTGAATTCTGGCTTGTCCTTTGGGCAACTGAGCAGCTCTCACATTTCGCTTACACAGGACCACCTCTTGGTCGTCTTAGTTAGTGATTTTGCTAGGGATGACTCGCCTGGGCGTTTGCTCATTGGAGAAGTGAGCTATGAAAGTTACTTGCTCAGAAAGCAAATCTACTTGACCCGGACTACCGGACGGAACATTTTTTCGAGCCTTAGAGGTGCAAAAATGTGAAAAATCACTGGCTGACTTACATATAGAGGCCATAACCTCTTCTAGGTTATTTATTTATTTATTTATTTATTTATTTATTTATTTATTTATTTATTTATTTATTTATTTATTTATTTATTCACTTCTTCCATATATATTGTACGGAACACACAACACAGCGGGGCTCCAGTTAGTGTTTCCTTGCAGACAACCCACCCAGCCCAGCCCACCGGGGTCCACGTCCCCTACTCTTTTCGAACAGTGGTGTGGGTTCTTTTACGTCCCACAATAACCAGTCAGTGAAAGTGCTGTGAGACGGAACCTACGTTTTTTCGTCCTTATCCGAGAAGACTAGGAAGTCTAACCGTTTGCAACTGTCATTGCACAAGCAGCACTTTCTCCTCAGTTATTTAAAGACCCTGAGTGTTGGCGCACCCGGGGTTTGAACCCGCGACCTCCCGCTCAGCAGACCGGCGCTCTCCCAACTGAGCTAATCCGGCCGCGGGTTACTTTGGTTTAACTCGGCTAGTATATGATACGTGCATGTTAAATCCGGACATACCTAAGCCCTCAGTCTTCAGTCCATCGATGGGATGATCGGCTTCCGCTAATCTCCCAAATGCAGTGTAATGGCCAAAGTTAACAGTACCGCTGTGGTTGGCCACAGCAAACAAATCATATAGCGATCCTTCTTTATCTTCGTTATCATCTTTACCTAGCGTGAACCGAGACATGTCCAGCCCTCTGCAAGAAAAAGAGGCACTTTTAAACTCTTCCAGTAATAAAGAACTTAACTTCAATGATCGTAAGAGGAGTAACAAGTGAAAAAGGACATGATCCTCGCAGTTAAATAAACATCCCAAGCGGTAGAAAAAAAAAACTGAAAAAGTCAGGCTTGACCGGGAATCGACGCCCTGATCTTTGCGATGACCGGACGCTACCGCTTTGGTTGTTTATTCAACTGCGAGGATCATTTCCACTTTCATATCTTTATTCGCACTTCAAAATAAGAGTCATTTCATATATTTCTATTCAGGAGTAACAAGTTGTTATGAAGTAGTCTTGTGGTTATTTTTGACATTATTATCATAAGGATTTTTGATGACAGTTCTGTTTGTTCTTTGTTCTTCTCGTGATTTCAGTTTGGTTATGTTTGGGTTTGAGAATCAAGGTCAACCAATATATGCGTTAACAGGTTTTTGAGTGTTATTACCTTTTTAATGGGTTTGTCGACAGAAGTGTCATCAAGCTTGGGGTTCAATTGAGTTTGACTGTCAGGTTTTAAGTGGGTACGTTTTGGGACCATTGCTGACATTGCTTATTACCTACATCAGAGTTCCTGTTTTGGTTCAAGGTTTAGCCTCGCGGATTTAGCTGTCGAGCTTTCATTGGTTTTCTTGTGGGATTGTTTATTCCACTTTTGTTAACAACGGGAAATTCGTTAGAAGTCATTCGGAATAGCTTTCGTAACTCTCATGATCAGCAAGCCTAAACGTACCTGCGTTATGCATATATAAGTTGTATAGCTGGATGGTTAGTAGAGGGTGATTAGCTGTTGTAAGAAGCTGAGCTGTAGACGTTTGTCTTGCCGTCAGTAATTAAAGGAACAAAAGTATCAAAGCTTTGTCAGAGTCCTGGAGTACTCTCGTTAGAGGAGCTGTCCCCGTTGAAGAAACCCCTAACAAAGTGTTTACAATTACAACATTTCCTAGTGATGCAGGACGGAAGGATTGTAAATCTACCGAAAAAGGGCCGATACATGAAATGTTCACGGTTTTCCGAGTTTGATAGTAACATGCAAGTCGGTAACTGAAAACAGTGGATGATCAACGAAATAAAGGCTGCACTACAGTGGTGCTTTCTTACTATTAAACTTTACGCATTTCAACATGATGCAGTGATTTTGTTGCAAATGGTTATGGTGAGCCCTGAGACTCATCTTGTGAAAACTCATGAGTTCCAGTCCATAACCAATGAGTCCCAGAAAAAAAATAAAACAACAACAACAACAACAACAACAACAACAAAACGAGTCAGAAATTGAAAATGCTTGCGCCTTTAAGTAACCAGACAGTTAATCTGAAGACAGACACCAAAACTCTGTACTACAGCATACTGAAACTGAAATATAGTCCTTCTATTTAAAAAGCGCAACAAAGGCTAAAAGAAATATGCATCGTTAACAACAGCCAAAATAACTGTCACATAAATTACACGAACGGGATATTTCTACAAATACACATGTTGAGATCGATTGATCTTTGCGTCCTACGGGACGCATGCCGTGAATTCTATGCGACAGGGACGCAGGATGTAGAGAGAGGTAACAAAATTACTGAAAGGGTGTCAGGAGAATGGCTACTGAAGGTATAAATAAAACGAAATTTTACCCACCTTAAAGGGAACTCAACGAGTTTGGTAATTTTGTCTTTAAAAAGGATGTTCCTAAACGAGAATCTTTTGAGGTGAATGATAAGGATCTCTGGCAGTCTCCATACAGAGAGCTGCTTGGTAGCCTCGCGATGAGCCTTGCATTTAGGGCAGTACCTACAAAGTAAACCACAGTATGTAAGTCGCAAGTGCAAAAGAATAAATAAATAAATAACGATTTAGATGTAGCACATCCACTAAGTGGTTCTTCGTCTACTTGATTCGTGGTCGAATTGGAATTTGGAAATGTTGGTTTCTGAGGAGAGGGGAAAGCCGGGGTACCCGGAGATAAACCTCTCGGAGCAAGGGAGAGGACCAAGAACAAACCCAACACTCACATATGGCGTGGACGCCGGGATTTGAACCCGGGCCACATTGGTGGAAGGCGAGTGCTCTCACCACTACACCATCCTTGCCCCCCAAGAGACAAAGCTAGCTTCTTCATCAAAATTGTTGGGAAGGCCACGTCTTTTAACCTGATTTTTCTTCTCCTTCTCCCACCCCGGCCCAATGTCAATTCAAAGATATTTCAATCTGACCAAATACAGAGAACTTTTCGTAAAACATACATTACTCAATCTTGTCATGGCTGCAAGTGGCTAGTTGTTTCGCGAAAGTATTTATTTTACCACTCACCGTGGCTTTTCAAATAGAGCGACATGGAGTGAGAATTTTTAAGGAGGGTGGATAACAAAAAGGAGAGACCAAGTTTTGTATTAAAACGCGCTGGTTTGGAAAGGCAAAAATAAGACCACTAACATCAGTACAGCAATGCCACAAAATAGATGGGATAATCAAGGATACAAGCTCAATAATGTGCGTTGTATAAGTTGTGGAAATAGTTCGCTTACCAGGCATCATTTTGACTGAGTGTCTCAGGCTCCGTGAACAGTTCCAAACACTCCTTTAGCGAACAACTGTACGATTCTGAAAAAAAGCAATTACAGAGGTCAATTTTCGAGTTCCCAATTCTAATCGCATTAAGTACCCCCTCCTTCCCCCAACACCCCGCCCGAACCCCGCCCTGGGACAGGGGCTAATCTGATCTATCACACTGTTCGCCTGTTGCTGAAATGTTTCAAGAAAAATAAAAGAAACAAAGGAGGAATAAAATTCACCTGAAATCTTTTCCGTCTGACAAGAGGAGTGTTCTTCGCATTCCTGAAGCAAACAGAAAATGACAAACATATAATCAATACAGTTTATCCTAAGTGATTGCTTCCCACAATCTTATGACCTTCAGGTTCAATTAAGCCCCTTAAATGCAAGGAGAAATTAGACGCAGGTAAAATAAAAAAATGGTTTAAACCCGAGAGAAGATGCGAAAAAGGTGCAAGGAGAGAGGGAACGGTTTGCTTCATTCGATTTCTGAACGGGAAGGCTGGATCACAGACTTAAACGCGCCAGAATAAGAGTATTCTCTCTTCTTTTATAGTCCGTCGAGTGAAGCGCGCGAGACCTTCACAGCTTAACGCACGCGCGCGCGTGGACTCCCGTCACTAAATCTGTAGGATTGCAGTCTGCGTTCAACTCAAAGAGTGTCTTATTAATGGACGCTTCGGATCGCTTAACATGCACACATACCAAGTCTTTCTCTTCCGCGATGACAAACCCGGATGAGCGAGGATGGTTTCTCCAGTCGATAGAGAGATATTTGCGTCCTAAATCCAGTAATTCTGATCCTGTTTAAGCACATAAAATAGTAAAAAAAGTTACTATACTGAAATAATCTAGAATCCCAAGCACTCCTTCAGTTTCTTCCAACAGCACCGCGTTAACTGCCCTTCCATAACTATAAACAACAGAGTTCTTGTAACCCGTGAACGGAATGAACTCAGAAAATTGGCCTGCTTCCAATGTATGGGTCTTCACAGCTCAATTGGTAGAGCACTGTAGCGCTAACACAGAGGCCAAGGGTTCGAATCCCGTTGAAGTTCCGAAATTTATTATTTTATTTTTCGGGTTAATTTGCCATTGGTAAATTGCAAATACCACTGCGACGATCATGTCTTCATTCAAATTTGTATTTCCGCAGTTCCCATCATCTTCATTGATTAAAAATAATAATAATAATAATAATAATAATAATAATAATAATAATAATAATAAGAAGAAGAAGAAGAAGAAGAAGAAGAAGAAGAAGAAGAAGAACAACAACAACAACAACAACAACAACAACAATAAATATAATAAGAACATATTAATAGCAACGCCACCACTAGTTTCCCCACGAGATGACGTCTGAGGACCGAGCGCAAAAATTCCATACTGATGAACTCATCGGGGTAGTGACACGTCATCAGCATGAAACTTGTGCGGTGGCGTGACGAAATGTCGGCAGTTTTACTCAGACCATTCTCACGCGGCTATCTACAATAGGAGTGGACATCAAGAATGTCTTTACGAAAGATTTACCTTGATCTGAGAGGCGGCTGCCTTCTTGTCCAACGATACCATCGCCGTAAGCTGTGACAGGTTTGACATAAAACCTGGGTGCACCGTCTCTGGGTTGAAGCGGCGAAGAGGCTTCATCTGAAGGAAGAAGAAGAAAGAGCAAACATTACATAGATTTGTTGAAAGAGAATCGAACAATATGATAAGTGTTAATTCTTTTAAAGTAGGAGTCAAGAAATTTTCTTATGGATTAGAACATTCTTTTCGTTTCTTTTGTGTGCAGTGTTAATCTATTCCTACTATTCTTCCCTTATTATTATTTACTAATAATTTACTAAAGAATATTTGTTGCATTTTTAGAGCCAAATTGTAAGTTATTTTCAGGGTCATTTTTTAAAATTGTTTACTCAGGGTCTGTAATCTTTTGAGCTCTTCAAATTCCATGATTTTCCAGGACTTTTTCAATGACCTTTTCAAGTATTCCATGTCCTTGATTAGTCGTCACTTTAAAAAACTTCCACAGTGTTCCTAGTTTGGGGGTATTTTTGACCTCAGCAGTTCAACAGACACAGGCTCTGGTGTCCACCAAAATGCGTGCCGTTTGAGCTAGCCGTTTAATTACCCCTCTCTATCTTACACTGTCCTTACTTTGCCATCTGCATTAACTAAACTATTAAACAAAACTTTAACTTTCTATGACTTTAAAGGACCGACAATTAAATTCCATGTCTTTCCAGGCCTGGAAAATGAAATTCTTAAATTCCATGACTTTTCAGGTTTTCCATGACCGGTGCGACACTGTTACTATTAGCGGCGATATACTTTAACACGGGGTCGAAGACTCTATTGCATTTAATCCCTTGGCTTTTGTATTTCTTCTTTCTTATTATTGTACGCCATAAATTGTAATAAATAAATAGGATAAACATGCGAGAAGTTTAAGGAATCTTATTCGCCACAAAAGAAACGAGTAGACAACTGGACCGTGTCAACTTTCGCAAAGACTTGTGGGACAGAGAAAAAAACAGTCAATAACCAGCGTACCCAGTAAAGATCCCAAAAGTCAATGCGAAAGCTTACTCGAACCAGTCTCCTCCTAGTTTCTAAAGGGGCGAATTATACGGCTGAATCCGCGAGTGGGCAAGATGAAGTGATTCCTGTGTTCTGACTGGCTTCCCGGCCAAGCGGGAAATATCGGATTTCCCGCGTTGGTCCCGCAGGAGAAAGTTCTCTTTTCGTAACCCATATAATAAATCCTCCATTGACCAAGCTTGTGCGGTCCGTGGGGAGGAAAGTTCTTAGATTTTCTCTAAATTCAACCCAGTTAATACGGATACCTCCTTAATACGGACACTTTCCACGACCCCCTCATTGTCCGTATTAACAGGGGAGGGGGGGGGGGGTTGACTGTAATCCATACCAACTACGATTTTCCCTGACGTTCATACAGATTTTTGATCTAAAATTCAAGACTTTTTCCAGACTTTTTCCAAAAATATAATTCCTTTTTCCAGGCTTAAGATTATTGAATAGGTGATCAATAGAGAGACTGAGACCTTGAAAAAACGCAAGAACAAAGCTTTTTCCATGACGTGCAGGCGAGATTGAATAAGATTCGACCGACACGACAAGATTTCTTTTGTGAAGCACTTGTTGTAGCTTTCAAAAAAACTTAAGGCTTTTTACCATATTTTCAAGACTTTAACTCTATTTTCCAGACTTTTCCAGGTCTGGAAAATTGCTGGGAAAATTTCAAGACTTTTTCAAGAATTCAAGACTTTGTACCAACCCTGTTTCTTACTCTTCCATGAATGTGTAAACCTTAACAGATAAAACGATACCTGTGCCTTTTTCTTCTGATGTGTCATTGGCAGGGCTTGTTTCACCTGAGGACGTTTCTCCCTCTCTCACTAACGAATTTTGCCGACTAATTTCACCAGGACGTACGTCTACAGAATACCTGAAGAAAAACCAACATTACCTTTCAATTTCAACAGAACAAAAACCTTCTACATAATCCTCACATATTTCATATCAACTTCGGAATTCAAGTGACCGTGACACAACTAGTTTCCAGTTGGTGTACTAGAATTTAAAGTACAATTACCATTACCATTTTTTTGTCCATCATCCTGTCCCACACAAACTGCGCGCTGTAAACGTCAGGTACAAAGTGGTACAAAAAACCACCCGTTTCTCGTTGCAAGCATGGACAGAAAGCAAAGAAAAACAAACTTTCCGTTTCCCTGTAATCCACCATCTCTTTTTCCTTTTTTCGCGGGGGAGTGGGGGGGGGGGGGGGGATGGGGCATGGGCGTCTATTTTACACTTTGTACTTCGTATTTTACACTACTTTGAATCTGAGTTGTTAGGTCGGCAGATTATATTTTCCTTGGAATTTGCCGATAATTTAGTAATGCACTGTTTGGGTTTCTAGCATGTGCGTATCAGACGGGCTTATTGCCTCAATCTTTACGATGGTCAAGGGTGGTTGAGGGAAGGAGAGAGGTAGGTGGATGCTTGCTACGTGAACTTGGGCTCCTTAATTGTTGTCAAAGTCACAACTCAGTTCACCACTTCAGAAACCAGAGGGAAAACTGGGCATTTAACTTCGCAAAGATTTCTGGGATTGTTACCAGGGACAAGGCAGAAGATTAGCCAATAGCTGACCGGCGCGTCCCTAGTCACTATCCCAGAAACACTTGCGGGACACATTTCGGTTCCTGGTTCCTTCTCGTTTGCAAATCTTACTTGGCATACTCCTCCGCGATGGACTGTAGCCGTTGAAAAGTCGCCTCAGATGCGGGAATGCTAGCAATAAAAGGAATTCCTATATGTTGAGGTATTCTTTTGCAGCCCTTTTTATGAGTCGTCCAATGTTCCTTCTGACATTCCCTGGGGAAAAAAAAGAATGGAACATGGAGTTAGAACACTTGTGGAGCTGTTACAGAAAACTGTCCTTTGAAAACAGGGATAATTTCTAAAATTTATACGGATGATCGCATCCACTATCGGAACTCCTGCAAAAGGCTAGATGATGACGACTATGATGTTCATAGGAAGCTTTAGCAACGACGACGAAGACGGCAGCGAAAACGTCACCATTTACAATACTTCGCTTTTTTCCAAACGGGGTCGCGATTATTTCGACCGGTGAATTCACATGTAGGTGAATTTCCCTGGAATTGAATTTTTGGGGACAGCCACCAAGTTTAGAGGGAGAAAGACAAGTTTAAAGTCTTGTGTTTACGTCCTCCATAAAACGTCGCTTGAGTGAATTTCACGTCGCAGTCCTGCAGTGTCAACAAAGAAATGTACAAAAAAGTGTGCTGCACGTGCAAAGTTGTTGTTTTTGCCAAGTCTCGTTGACGTCGCCGTTGTCGTGCTAAAGCTTCCTAATAAAAGACCTTTAGAGTCGACGACGAGGACGACTACGAGAAAGGGATTAACTTAAAGTTATTTTATTTCACGTATTCTCAAAAAATATACACCCCGGAGCACTTCGATGTGCGTATTTTCTTTTTTTTTTCACCAAAAAAGTTAGCAAGTTTAATTTATTGAAGGAGGTTAACTATTCTCCAGATCGCAAAATGATAAATTATCTTACCGTTGATGGCAGCTTGTTTCCGCCACTAAGACATTCTCGCTAAAACCCGTAGTAGATTGACGACGGCTGCCGCGTTTTCCCGCCAAAATTACGCTGGCTCACGCGCGTACACTACTTGGTATTGAGAATCTTGACCTCGTAGTTGTCCAGGTCTTAGAATCTTAAGATGTCTAATAGAGGCCTTTAGATTCGAGGACCAGGACGACCACGAGTACGAGATTTGACTTAAAGTTTTTTCGCGTATTCTCAAAATATAGACTCCCCGGATAACTTCATTTTACCATTTTTCACTAGAAAGTTGGCACTGTTATCTTTAGTGAAGGAGGTTACACCCTCTCCCGATCGCAAAATGATAAAACTTCTAACATTTGATAACTTGTTTCCGCCACTTCGACATTCTCGCTAAGAATCGTAGTAGAGTGCAACGGCTACCACGTTTTCCCGCCAAATTGCCCGAGACTATGGGGAAAACTATAGCCCGAGAATGCCGAAAATTTCACTTCCGGTTAACGAGCGTCGCTCAAAACATCTTTGCTAAAGCTCCTTAATATTAAAGTAGAGTCATCGTCTTCACTATCATCTACAGGTGTACGTAAATTGCAGCATTTTATTAACTATGGTTGCCCTCAAAATAAGGAGCTGTAGAAATTAATCACTCACTGGTTGCAGTATCCTATTCCCCAGCACTGCGTACATCTCCGCAGGGTTACACCTGGCCCTGGTCGACTGTAACAACTGGCACAATGGGAGGGTGCTACACGAGCACACACTGTTCTCTGTGGAGATAAAGCAGCCATTCATTAATAAACGACAGTTAAAATGGCGACCTAAGAGAAATAACGGATTAGTGTACGTTCACTCTAGAGGAGATTTTTGGTGATTCACATTCGTTTCTGGATTGATCACATTTAAGGTACTCGGAGGCGTAAGTGTTTAAACACATCCATTTTGGATGCTACGGTTGTTGTAGTAGTAATGATCGAAACTGTTAAAAAAAATAGATATTTTTTTCTGGAATGGAAAACATTTGCAGTTTTTTGGGGGGTTGATAGTAGCAGTTATTTATCAAAATGTAAAGATGGCTAGACTTATTTCGAATTTTAACGTTCACTGTACTACATGGTTAGCAAAAAACAAAACAAAACAAAAAATAAAAAAAATTGAGAAAGTCAACTCACCTGTATGATTGGTACTTCATATACTTCTTCGCCTGCTTCTTCTTCACTGAGTACTTCATACCTATGTTTAAACAGTACAACAATCAATAAAACTGCAAAGCGCAGCCACACATGATCCAGAAACATCGAATAAACCGATTAAAAGAAAAATATGTTCACAAAATTACGGTCACCTTACAAATTCATAACCAAAATGGTAGACTTGCTAAAAGTCGACCTCTCGACTTGTTTCGCCTAAATAGATTTGAATCATATTATAAATTCACGCGGGAAACAATGATTGACATAATGCTGTGTCGGGAGCGGCGTGAAATATCACTCACTGTCCTATTGGTCAATTGTCATGACGTAACTAGTAGCATTTTCGACCGGTGAATTTCGCGCCAAACAGGTATGAAAAGTCCTTTAAAATGGCATAACCAACGAGGAAAAAAAAAAAGGACTTTTAGAAAGTCTACTTCAATGAAGGTCGAAAGAACTTGGGAGAGCGGGAAAAACCTCTTCCTTACTTAAAGTTACACAGGACTCTGCTCCTAGTAACAATCCTTTGATCAGTTTGGGCTCATCCCTTCATCTCCAACTTTCCCCACAACTTTTGTGCCCCAAACGACTCATTCGAGTTTATTTGAAGTTTATTGATATTCATAAAAGTTGCAAATTAAATTAAATTAAATTAAAACATACACGTACACACAAACATCCTCTACCCGCAAATAGCTTGGCTAATCGAGGCGGGCAGAGGAAAGGATAAAGTACTAGGAAAAGGAAGATAGATCTATATAAATGACACAAGAAGGACTGTAGTTACTACAATACAACGTTACAAAGTGTACCAACTTCTTTTACATTTCTTGTCATCTTGCTCATTCCCAACCATTTTGCTCAAAATTAAACACTGTTTTTATTGTTTAGGGTGGGAGGCCGGGGGGAAGTCGTCAGTTTAACAAACATCACTGGAACGGTCCTGACACTTTTGACCTTCATTGTAGATTGACTAAACTCTGGCAAGTTCACAAAATGTATTCATGGACAACCACGGTTAGAGTTTTATAGTGTTTTTTAAAAATGTCAGGCAAGAGTAAATTATAACAGAACTCAGAACAGGACTTCAACTGGATTTGACATGTAATCCCACAACATACTTACACAACAATAATATCTGACGATATCACTGAAGAAAGACTGTAGCCACGATCAAATGTACGATGGAATTTGCCGCCGAACACTTCGCACACCCTCATCTGCACCCAAACAAAACAGAAAGAGAAATATTGTAGTTTTCAATATAATGATAATAATGGCTTATTCACAGATCCACTGTAAAAATTATTTGTGGTTCTTCATAATTATGTGCAACGAAAAAATCACTGAACAACAAAAACAGCTATTCATATTAAAGCTTAATAATAATAACAATAATAATAATAATAATAATAATAATACTCATCTCTTGAATTTCTATAGTCCTAGTAATTTCCTCCCCACTGGAGGAACAAAATTAACAAACTACTTATGTGCTTTAATAAGACCTTTTTACCGATACGGTGGTCATATTGAATTTGTTAGATTTAAGGAGTATTATGGGATGCCTAGGGGGCCACTCGCTCAGCATTTACCCGTGCTTTTTGGGCAAATGGAGAAATGTATTTATCATGGGTTATGTAACCTTTTCTTTGGGGTGTTACATGGTATGCTGTTCTGTTGCTTCATTAGCGGTAGGCTATATATTTGAGTTGTTCTCATTTATATTCATTCGCGTCTTACGACCGTCCCTACGCCCTCAAAATTAAATACCCAGTGACCAGGGGTTTCTCTTAGACGTAGTTTTTTGCATGCTGCTATATGAAAAGTTTAGCACGTTTTGTATGAATCATTGTTATACGAGCATAGTTTAGATCATTTTGTTGGGTTGTTTTTCTTGCTGTAATTTTTTACATTTCCGAGTTTTCATTCTGTTTGTTGTACTATTTCCATCCATTCTGTTGATGAAGGCATAATAAAGAGGGTCGCACACGGCTCGTGTTGACACACCTCAATTGAGGTTGCTTGTTACATGATAAATGTTTTATATTCGTTTGAGCGGGGTAGCGAATTAGAATTTAACTTCAATGTATATTTCTTGGGAAAAAGGCGATCATTATTATATCCAAACACGGCACAACGATCTTTTTTTCTGATTACAATCGTTTTCTACTAAAAGAAAAATTGGCCCAAAAAGCCCTCATAAATACTGATGCAAGTATACTGGATCATCCTCATGCCCCCCCCCCCCCCCAGGCATCCTATAATACTCCTTAAATCCAATTAATTCAATATGGCCACCGTATTGGTAAAAAGGTCTATTGCCCCATATATGGGAATCTGGATTCCAGAATCCGGTAACCTGGGCTTTGGAATCTGAAAAACAGCTCAAAGAATCCTGAATCCCACTAATGATTGGAAGCCAGAATCCCAGTCCCACTGACAGAAAAAGTGGGATCATCCAGTAGCTGGAATCCAGAATCCATCGCCTGGAATCTAGAATACAGGACTATTTTGGATTTTTTTACATGGGGCGAAAAAGATTTGCATACATTTACAAATTAGTTATTAAGTTGACGGGAAAAAACTGATCATTAGTCATATAGTGATTACTTGCAGTGAGAATGATCTGTTGCAAGTGCAAGTGAGATCACTTCCATTTAAAATCTGGCTCTAGTTGCAGTTCATACATTCTAATCTTGCTCTTATGCAACATTCACTTCTTTTCCACTTTATGTGTGAGCTTTCAATTCATCATTTTCAATTTCATTAGCAGCTACTAATTTTGAAACAAACGTAACCCGGAGTTGAAAGGCAGCTCAAAAGTAACCAAAATTATTGAGCTCACATCAGAAAAACAGGGTCATTAGGAGTGAATAATAAGCTACACCAACATACATTTCTTGGCTCAATTGCAGTGATTCTTTGCACAGCAGCTGTGAGTTGTTCAACACAAGCATCCTGAGTTAGCTTCAAGACAACCTACACCGCAGTTGGGTAAAATGAGAATATGATCAAAATGCTTAGTACAATTATTTCAACTATATTTATAACAGAAGATTCACCTTTTTTATGCTTGTACATTCAATATAGGTACTCAAGAACGAGAAACAAAAAAGTAAAACCCTTTTTCACAACATTGCTGCCAAACAAGTTTGAACACAAAATTGCGTGTTTTTGTACCCATGAATCAAACCTGGTTTGTTGCAGGATGCGAAAATTTGTTCCCGAAAGGAGAGAGACTCTCTACTTTCTGCAACAAAATCTGTACATGTTGCGCGTGTTAACGGCACAAGACTAACTTGCTTTGCAGCAACATGACATCACTTCTGTGTATGGCAGGACTTGTGCACAATTTTATCCAATCAAACTTCAGTATTCAAGCAACTTGCAATGACCTAATTTATTGCAAAACAGGTTTGAACGTGGGTGGTAATACACACGACACCACTTTCCAGCTCAGTTAGCAACCATGTTTCAAAATAAGTTTGCATGTTTTTTCCCCGTTTTACAGTAGCTCAAATCACTTGTTTTGCACCTTCTTTTACAGTACTACTATTGTCGCAGGAATGGTACACTGTAGCAGTGCATGTCACAACCAGAATAAACTATGCTTACAGTATACCACCAAGAATGCTTACTTCCATGTTTGCTGCAAGAATAATGGAAAGGGAATACAATCTATACTTGTGTTTGATTTTTCCTTATAAAACTTTCTTGCAGTGGTTTCTACAAAAATTACCTGAGATTGGAAGTCACTGGAGACCGGTATGGTGCACATGCAGGTTTCTATGTAACTCATGTCATTACTTTTTAATACCTTAAGGGGAACTCTCTTGTGATCCTTAAAGAATATAATCACAGGAAGAATCTTCTGGTCTTTTGGCAGTGGCACAGATAAATTCATGAAAGGGTCATATTTAATAGAGATCTGAAAAATCAAATTTAGGGCAAAACTAAAATCAGTTCATAAAATACAGCAACACAGAATGTACAAAACTCTTCATGAAACACTTAGCACAAACCAACACTCTTTTAAAGCATACTATAGGCTGGCTATTCCCCAAGGTCAACCACGTACAGGAATGATTTACACATACTGTTACAAACAATCTAATAGACCGATGCCCTCTCTCAAATAAACACCTTGTCTAATAAATGTACCCCCACCCCCTCCACTATAAAGTTTATTTTAGATGCCCCTTGCTAGTAAACACCCCCTGTCTAATAGGCACCCCACGTGACAGTTACACCAAACTACTTCTATATTCACCATTTTCACATAGACCATAATATGCACCTTGTTTACCCCCAAATATTTTGCATAACCATTGTCTTTGATTACTCATGGAATGACTGTAAAATCCAGGAGAAATTGGAAACAATGGCTATACAAAATTTTGGTGGGTAAACAGGGTACATTATGGTCTATGTGAAAATGGTGAACAAAGAAATACAGTGGAACTTTGATTTCAAGAACCACTATACAACAAAATCCTCAATATAACAAACGGTATTCCTTGCCCCAGAAATAGTACAATATGTGAAAAACAACCTTGATGAAAAGAAACCTCCTTATAGTGGATACAATTTGCCATTCCCTTGGGCCTTCATTATATCGCGGTTCCACAGTAGACCAATTCAATCAGTTTCTTGCTTGATTAGCAAGAGTTCGCACATTGCATCTTGTTCATTGTCGAGTACAAAGTAAGGATTCTTTGATCGAAGCTGAGCTTTCAAAAACAATAGGGATATCTAAACAGGCTAGACATCAACGGATGGACTGTATAGTCTGCCATTTATAAACCGTAGGTATTGGCTAAAAAAAAATGCTTTGTGGAGTGTTCTTACAGTTATGAGAATAAACGCTTTCTTTTAAACACATCCAGTCTATTAAATGCACCCCCTCTTGGGTTATTACAGTGTAAAACTAAAAAAGCTGCCCCAAGTGTCTACTACACTGTAGATCGTTTATGGTATAGACAACTCACACCTTGTGGACACCCTGCTATAACAGAGACCCCTATAATATGAACAGCAGCTAAATTCCAGGCAAAAATGAATTACAGATAATTGTTTGACAGAAATACATGTAAACTCAGACTAATATTATGGACTCTCACTAATAAGGACAATTACTTAAGGTCCCTATAGTGTCCACTATAAAAGGAGTTGATTGTAATGACTGGTACATGCACATAAAACAAGTGTGACTGTGCACTGCTGTGGACTGTACAAACCTTGTTGCAAACAGGACAAGTGAGTTTGGACTTTAACTGCCCTTGAAACAAGTCCACTATCACTGAGTCATTCCTGCTCTTGTATCGTCTCCACGCCTCATTAGCTACTTCAGCATCAGGCTTGCCTGCTCCTTCCACCTCTTCAACATATGGCTTTTTCTTGATTCTGTTCAAATCCTAAATAGAAATAATTTTATTGAAAATAATACCATAAGATGATGAGAAACTCAAAAGTATTTTCTTTTATAACAGAAAATCCCACTATCCTCAGGCAACTAAGAAACTTGTTTAGGCAGCTAGCTAAAACTATCATTCAAAGGTCAAATGAGCCAAGATTTTGACCTTTTTTATTTCAGTGCAATTTCAGTGTAATACGTTCAAGATGTACCAAATAAACATATTTATTGTTCGTGTCGCAAGTGGAGGTTGCGTGCCCATGGGCTAGGGGGCGGCAACAGCAATTACATCCCAAGGCGGAAGAACACCCACAGGCCTACCAACCCACAACCCAGCCATGAGCTCCCCCCTACCCATTTCAAAGATTAAAGAGAGTGAAATGTATAATTATTAAAAGGATTCATACCTCATGCAGTCCATCCAGCAAGAATGCCATGAACTCTTGCGCATCCTGCTGCATAAAACCTTTAAACTGACAAACCTTTTCACCCACAATACCCTAAAATAATGCAATGCTTTCATTAGCTCACAGACTAACTGTAGATGCAAATGAAACAGCCAGACAAATGGCTAAAGATCTGTTGAGGTACATTTGTAGACTTCAGAGCAAGCAAAAGTGCAACTAGGCAGATAGCAGTTTGAGGCAACTCAAGAAATAATCATTACATTGTTAAATACAAGTGTACATTGTATGTCACTACAATAATTTTGAATTTAGTTCCTCAGCGTGCAAAGAAAGTACTGTCCGGTAGCCCGGGGCTAGTGGATTTTGCTATCGCGCTAGTGAATTCTGTTTTTAACTTGCCCGACGGGCAAGTGATGTTTTATGAGGAATTTGAATAACAGAAGAACAGAGAGTTTTTGGGGCTAGTTGAAATGACGTCTGGGCTAGTAAATGCTAGCTTTAGCTTGCCCGAATGGCAAGCTGTAAAAATGATTTTCTTTGCACCCTGAAGGAAGGTGATGAAATTCATAAACCACAAAAGCTAGTGCAGCCTCTGTGACAACACACAAGTACATGATTGTACACTTAATGACAATAAAATTAATGATATGCCTGTTGAGATCCTGGATATGATGAAGACTCTCAAAATCAAAGAATCCAGCAAAATACAGACTGCAAGACAATAACTGTTGGGCTCACTACCAAGCAGTACAGAACCAAGAAACAAAAACTGGCATTTGGGCAGCTTATAAACAACTCTTATCATGGACAGAATTCTTCAAACAAACAAGCAAGGCAAAATTTTTAAGAATAGGAAAACAAAACACACTTTACCTTTAGCTTATAAGGCGATAAGGATCTTTCCTTTCCAGACCAAAGGTTTCCCATTACATGGGCAAAACTGACAGCAAGTTTCCCTCCAGTACCCAGTGGGTTTTCAGTGTTTATGTCATCTTCGTACTTGTTAACTGCAAGTTACAAGTAAACGGTAAGTTGATACTTGTATTCTGGGTATAGAATGTATTTCGTAGAGTGCTCAATTCATCTGATTAAAGAGCAAAACTTGACTATAAATTCACAGGAGTTCAGGCTTCAGGGGAAATCATTGTTTAATTATAGTGACAATGTTGTCTGAAATCATAGGACCACACTCATCAAGTTTGGACACAGGGAGCAGAGGAGTTCAGTTTGAATTAGATAATAAAGAATCTCTTGCCTCTTTGATTGCTGTAATCTGTTAATTCTCTGTGTGTTAATTAGCCGTGTGTGATCATTCTGGGTTGTTTAACCATTAAACAATTCCCTTTGATCTTCCCTTTTGCTAAACGTTTCTTTCAGACCGCCATTATTTTGAAACATAACAACTGCTGAATAAAGCGCTCATGGGCTTTTTCATTGGCCTTTGGCGGAGTGTCACACACGGCTAACTAACACATGGAGAATTAACAGATTACAGCAATCAAAGAAGTAAGAGATTCTTTATTATCTAATTCAAACTGAACTCCTCTGCTCCCTGTGGTTTCGATGGTTTTTATGGGAATGCATTACATTCAAGAAATTGTATCTAGGTAACAGATGCATTCTGTCCCAGTTGCGCTACTTAAACAAGGCTTCTGATGTTTCGCGCCATCCAGAGCAGCGAAATTCAGGTAAATCCGCGAAAAAACACGCAAAAACACACCAAAATACGGCGAAATTCGGTAGAAATCTTATCAAATACATGTCTGTACAGCAATTTTGAAACTTGTCTAAGCTACTGGGGGTATTTACTTGCCGTAAACTTGCGAATTTATGTCAAAACTTCGTCACTGAAACGTGCAAACAAACAACGTTCCGAAACTATCAGGCGTAGATTATGTTGCGAAAAACTGGGCACTAGCCATGATGTTAAAGGCTTTGCCATTGGTTCATTTCTAGAGCATATTGTTGTTGAAAGGGCAAATGATGTCCTCTGTTAGAAAAACATTAAAAACGCTGGTCTGATCAGCGCAAAACCGATCGATTTCTTGTGAAATTTGCCCTGAAAATAACCACAAAATCCGCGGTTTTTTAACTGATTGCTTTCTGGCCAAGTTGCCCTGAAAATTCCCGTGAAATCGACCGATTTTTCCGCGATTTTGTCCCCCAAAATCCCGCGAAATTTGACTTTTTTTTCCTCGAATTATCAGAAGCTCTGTTTAAAGTTCAGTTATATATGGTCACACATGCCAGTTGGAGCTTAGACCTGAGGGGTTAAAAAAGTTACTTCTTCTTTCCTAAAAGTGGCCAAAGGAAAAGTTAACAAAAAAAATCACATTATATTATGTATAATACTATTATTTTCTCACAACCAAATAGAAGGTAATGTAAAATGCAAATCAAGCATTTTATCAAGTCATCGAGAACATTTTCAATGCAACCCTTCAAACAAATTCAGAATTAACTTGAATAATATTATAGCTGAAAACGTAAACAGTTCTGCTGAAATGTGAACTAAGATAAACTGCATTTTACAGTGAAAATTAATATGTACATGTACAGTGTAGATGTAATTATTGATAATGGCTCACCTAGAAAATAATCCCTCAGTGGCCTTGTGTTTGCGAGGCACTGAACAATAGAGTTTAAATAACAAGTGTTTCCGAGATTATCCAGACCGGTCAGACCAGTATGGGCACCATCACCAGAGTCATCCAACCCAACATAATCGTCTCTGGTATTGCCAACATTCTTAGAAGCAGCAGCTCTGATTGCCTCACTAAAAGGCAAGTGAGTCGCCTCATTTTGACTTCCACCCATCACACCTCCTGTCTTGACTTGGCCATCACCACACCCCCTGACAGAAGACAAGTGTGGGAGAGAGGGTGGAGCCGGTGGTGGTAAAGGAATTGCTGTTTCACTAGAGGATGTGGAAGACAAGTCAATGGATGATACCGATGATACAGTTGACATTGACGTGCTGGGTTGCACAGAGGTTGAAAGAGAGCTGAATGTTGTGACTAGACTCTCCGCTGTAGAAGTGGCGTCCTTGCAAACTGGAACACTGTTTTCATTTTTATTTTCATTTTCCATCGACAAAGAATCTGATGATGTTTGCTGCACATTTGTTGATTCATGCATACTTTTAGTTCTCAATTCTCCACTGTTGGGTGTTGATTCGGACTGTACATAAGCATTGAAATCACAAAATTCTGATGAATTGTCACCATCCATGTCACTTGGAATACATTCTTCAGTAAATTGACCATTTTCAGTGTCAACAGTGGAAGAGCCACAAGCATTGCATGAATCTGCCCCACTAGAATTAAGTGATGGAGAAGGATCCTTGTCGCCATCAGAGAGAAGTTTTTCTTCACACACAGTGTTAGCCACCTCTTCTTTTGTATTTGTACCAGATCCATCTCCCAGGGAACCATTACTAGTTGATTCCTTGCTGTTACTGGCCTTTGCACATTCCACATTAGCAAGTTTATTGTGTATTCCATTAGTGAGTGTTTCTTGTGAATGCGATATTTTGTCTTTATTCGTAGCACTGTAAAGTTGTTTGAAAGTTCTGTCACTGGCCACAGTGGCTGACTTTTTGATATCTGGAAACAGATAATAATTATTCTTATATTAATGCCTATCAAAGGAGTGGCATTTGGAAGGCAAAAATGCTGAATTCAAGATTTTGGAAGTGCATTCTCCATGACTGTGAGATGGAAGTAATGTGAAAAGGGGGTCAGTAGGCAGCACATGACTTTTACCTCATGCCAAAATGCTGCTTGTTCCAAAGAATTTTTTCTCTGTTGGGTAGATTATGCTCTGGAGGAAAAAGTTTTTACTTAGGGAATGTGATTTTTGCCGCTTATTTCATACTGAGAGGTCGTTACACCCATATTGATTTTCTGCTGTTATTGTTCCTGGTCAGCATGATTTGTTCTGTTCTGTTCCCTACGAGGTCTGCTATGATGATCGATGGCAGTGAAAACACAAATGTCAGTTGGCTTTTGAACTTCAGAATTCGCACGTTCTTGAAAAGCACAGTAAATGTACTGTACAAATTTGTTACCTGGAAGATTTGGTCTTTCTAAGCCACTCCACCTAGTAGCTGGAATTTTCTTTTTTAACGATAGTTCAATAAAAGCTTTGGATAGTCTGCTCCTTGAAGACACTATGTCCACATTTCCCCTATTAAAGAGTCGACAAAACAACACAGAAAACAGCTTGTAAAATTAATTTCAAATACATGTACCACTGTGCAAAAATGAAGTTGAAAGAACAAATTATTAAGAAAAGAAAAACATTATTTTTGTAAAACAAGATAATTTTTACAATAACTTCTTGAACAAACCTGAGTTTAAGGTTCCATGAAAACAAAGTGTTTTCAGATGTGCCAGAATACATCTTGAGAAATTCCCTGTGACTGGAAAAAGTGAGACAGGACACAAATCTTGGATGATCTATTTGTTACCCTTACTCTGCATGACTTTGACTATGACCTGGAAATTCTCTAACGCAAGTTTTTAACGAGGATTTAAACATGTGACAATGATTTTTTCTTTCTCTTTGTTGTAGAGTTTTCTTTAAGAATTCTAGTAGCATGAGAACTAGAAAGGTGTCACGTTACAGGAGAATATTTTGAAAGAGGCTCCACATCTAAATAAAAAAATAGTCATAGCCTACAAAACATTTGCCAGAGAATTCTACGTAGTAGAGGGAGAATTCTCCAATCTCCAATGTCGAGTGAACAACCTCATCTTAACTTGGGTTTGTTAAGGTAGGAAAAAAGTTGGGATAACTACAACAAAGGTTGAAAGATCACGTTGTTTTTATTAGTACATGTAAACCTTCTGCTTTTGTCAATTCTGTTGAAGCTAAAGCCCTATAAAAAGACAACATAATCTCACCTTGTTGCAAATTTGACCTGCAGCTCATCTTCATAGAGGATAACATCCAGAAGATTTTTATTGACTTCCTTCACATACAAATGTATCACAATAATATCTCCCTACAACAAGCACAAAACCCATAAGTTAATACTCAATCTGTTAATTTAACTGTTGGTTAGCATAATGATTGCTAAATAGCTTCAAGTACACTGTAATAGGATTGCAGTGAAAAATAAATAAATAAAAATAAAATCACAGTATTACATAATATATTTGCACAAGAATAATTAATGTCATTCTTAGGGACTTTTCAAGGACCAATTTTATTTTTCAAGGGCCTTTTCTTGGACAAAAATAATTATGTGAAAGCACACATCCCATGTAATATTTATACCAAAAAGAGTGACCAACAACACCAAAATGGCACAAAATGTCACAGGTCTATGACATGTGCAAGACGTGTCGCCGTTCTCAGATCATAAGGTCCCTAATACCTTTCGAAAAAGCCATGTTAACAAAGCAATTCACCCACCTTGTCATACCAGTCATGTTTGAGATGGACAAGGTTACAAGTCTCATTAGGACTGGCTTGCACTGCAAGAAAATGACAGTTTGTTAACTACCGTAAAATTCCGAAAATAAGCCCCGGGGCTTATATTTTTCAAAGGCCCTTTTTGAGGGGCTTATTTGTGGAGGGGCTTATATTCGGAGGGAAATTTGGGTTTCAAACTTGATAGGGCTTGCCTTACAGCTGGAAGTAAATTTACCATTTTTTCTTTGTTTTACGTTTCTTTTAGGGCAATTTTCCAAGTACAAACCCCTGGGGGGCTTATATTTGGAGGGGCAATTCAACGGATGGTTTTTTTGCATTACCGGTTTGGGGGCTTATATTTGGAGAGGCTTATACATGGAGGGGCTTATTTTCGGAATTTTACGCTATGCCATGTTATTTGCTATCATAAGGAGCATGCTGTCTGTTGGGCTAAAAATTCGTTAAACAAAGTAACTTGTATCATCATTTACGCTAATCTATGGAAATAATAAAAGTTGTTGTAAGAATATCACCTTGCAGCCTTCTTTGACACACTAAATGAAATAGCCCTAATAGCCCTAAAAATTGCATCTCACATCCTATTTTGGTCCTTAGATAAGTATAATTAACACGATTGTCTCTCTCAAAAAAGTTCTTGAACTTTGGCCATCCAAAAACTGCTTTTACCTCTTCAAAAATGTCCCAAAACTGGGAATGAATAAGGATCAAAGAAAGACTGATGACAACTTTTGGCATCCGTTGATTTGCTCAGCCTTTGCTTTAGATTCTGGTCATTGCTTTGTGCTTTGTGGAATTAAGTAATTTCTCTGACTGTAACTGAAGATGATTTGGGAGTTGTCCACAACAATAATCCT
The DNA here is from genome assembly GCA_964035705.1 of Porites rus. Lineage (NCBI taxonomy): Eukaryota > Metazoa > Cnidaria > Anthozoa > Scleractinia > Poritidae > Porites > Porites rus. The sequence goes on along the minus strand of OZ037999.1, from coordinate 23,626,434 downwards.
TCGTAATTGCTAACACAAAATAATAATTCTACACTCTTGACATTCCTGCAATTCATTAAGGTGGACATATTTAAAGGCAAATTTGCGTGTTTTGAAGACAAAAAAATAGTTTTTGTACGATTTTTGAAAAGATTAAATATTGGATCCATATTTTACACACATTCAAGAGTTAAAAATGGCAAAAAAGTTGTGTCATGTACATTTTAAAAAACAAGGTACATGTAGGGTCAACACAATGATCAGTAGTCTTAGCATGAGAACAAATAAACTGTGAAGAAAGGAGATAGAGATGGGAAAATGTCTATGGAGAGATACAAGCCAGCTGAAGGTGAAATTGGAGAGCTGATAATGGTTGAAGAAACTCAGATGTTTAAGGACTACTGTCTGTTTAACACTAATGAAACGACAGTGGTACTAACATGTGGTCTTTTAAACCTTTATCAGCCCTCCAAGACGGTTTCACCTTCTTTTACAGTGAAACTCAGACGCAGTATATGCCTATTCTCGGACACTTTTTGCATTTGTCATAATAACTTACCTTAGAAAGCCGAGAGCAAGCTGATACTTTCCTAGTATATAGTTCTTTCTTACATTAATACGTCCTAAAGCTGGTAAAATGCCAAAGGTTTCTCCGTAATTTGGAAAAATATCATTAAAGTTGAGCAGCCTATTCTCAGAGAGGTAGTCCCTATTCTTGGACAAATTGTTTGTAGATGATTAATCCTATTTTTCATGTTTTATACATCTCGTTGAAGAAAAACAAAGTGCTATTAAAAGTAAACAATTCCTTTTCCCGCCTTAAAAAGCATTTTAAGGTTAGTTTTATTGAGTCCATCCTAGAGCATTCATCACAGATTAAGTTCACTATTCTAAAAACAAACTAAAATATTTTGCCCACAGGAAATTGCATTTGTAAGTTGATCCCGAGGGTTCACTGTCAAACCAGGAAAGTTTCAGCTAGGAGCAGCTGGGAAAAATAGTTTTCTTTGCTCTTCTTTTATAAAACCATCATTGAACTCGTAAATGTGTTTGGTTTTCGCGCTGTCTGAGAATAGGCATACCTCACAAAAATATACACCAAGTTTTTCCTGTGTTCTTGCTCAAAAATGTGAAACATTTAACTTGTAACTTTTGCTTGAAAGCAACCTTGTTCCTTTTTCTCCGCCTTCCTCAAAAAGGTAGTTATTTCTGTTGAGTATTTAGCGAGAAAAGAGTGCACACTGAAACGATCTAATTCAAGGCGCAGTGAAATGCAAACTTTGGCAGAAACACATTTTACCTTCCTTCACAAGATCTTCAAATTTCGCTGCCTTACCCAGCAAAACAGGTCCCAAAAAGACTTAGTGAAAGTAGACTAACCAATAACTCAATGGAGCCTACAGGAAACTCTCCAGTTTCTGTCTAGGGAGAATTTCAAAACATTAATGCCTACAGTCCGTTAAGTTCGTCCGAGAGATAGGCACCCATACTGTATGAGTAAAACTCATAAATAAGTAAAATAAATAAATAAAACTACTGAATGGATAAAATTCTCTGCTCTTAAGAGACCCTCTCCAGACAGGTTTTTCAGTTCTTTACGTGGACCAGTTAGCATAACTCTCTTGACACCACTAGAATGAATTTAGAAAGTTGCCATATTTGAGTGATTTTGCCATTAAACTTATATATGACGATATAGCTTCGCAAAGTCAGAAAATTTTACGGAAGTTTATATGGTGGGGACCATGAATTTGCCCTCACCATATAAAGGCCTTTAAAATTTCGTGACTTACGAAACCGTATCTTTGCTTAACTCAGACAAACCACTTTCAAAATTGGCAAGTTTACTCGTTTTAAGGTGCTGTTTCTAGTAGTGCTGATGTATATTCGCTGACTGGTCCTTGTCAAAACTTAAAGACACCGTGAAAGGGTTTAATCAATGATACGGCCGAATACTAACACGTGATTATATCGGTTACGTTCACCAAGTCTGATCAGATGTTCATCGACGGTGAATCAACAAATTACCCAACTGAACAGTTACAAAACGTTCTACCAAAAAATCATTTGAATGCAATCACTAGATACAAGATTTAACACTTTTTGCATATTTCCTTCATTGGATGATTTCACTCAATGAAACAAATAAAAAACAACAAAATTGAAGGAACGTTTTATAAACAAAAGAAAATTTCTGTCAGTTTCAATGCTACAATTATAACAATCAAGATTTTTCGCTAATCAACTTTCGCGCTGGTATCAAAAACTAACCTTCACTGGCCTTAGCATTAGATTCTTGAGCTTCTTCAGGTTGACTCTTCTTATGTTTCTGTTGTTGGTCAGTGGATGAGTGGTCGGCGTGCATACATTTTATGGCCATTTCTCCACAAGCCGCTCGTTTTCGTCTGCCTATGGCCGAGGAACTCCTGACGTTTAGGTGTGAATTCGTCGTGGTAAATTCGCCTTGCGAAGCGCTCGATCAAGCAAATAAGTCACTGAAAGTTTGTTTCTAAAGGCTAGCGGCTAACCTCCATTCTTTAAACAGTTTGACGAGCTTAAAAATCGAAATTTGTCGCCATGTCAAGTCCCGAAGACAGCCGGAAAACATTTTTTCGTTGATCCCGTCGTGACATCATATGAACACGTGTTAGTAACACGCATGCTCAATTGCTGCAATCTACCCATAGTGCATTTCACGAGCAAACGACAAGCAAGGACAGGAAAAGGACGAGAAAGAGCAATTAAAAGCAGACGTCAGGGCAAAAGAAAACAAAAATATACAAAAAAAAAATCAAGTACACAGGATGTGTATGATGTCTTTGTAATCTTCTCTAACTTTTCATTTCTTGCGTTGCCTGGAGACTTTTGAGTCGCCCCGAAAGGTGTATTTTCAAACTCAAGGTAGTCTTTACATGTCAGTGGAACTGGCATTGCGGACTCCAATCCTTCGCGGGATTACGGATTCCTTGAGCTTTCGCAGTTTCCAAAACCCTGGATTCCGGAATCTACACCGAGAAATTTCCGGGATTCCGGATTCGAAATATTTCCCGAAATCTGCAATCCGTTTTACCTTACATTGGGGAATCTTATGGGGTTACCGTTTTAACCTCGAAAAAATCGACAGCTTATGACAGTTTCTTTCAAGGTCTGTTGCTAAGAGGACTGATAGGTTTTCGTTTGGTGTTCAATCAGAATTAAGTAGCTCCTTCATCACTGTTGGTGGTATGATTTGTTACCTGGGTATGGAGTTAAAAGTTCGGAAGAAGTTAAGTGTCACAGAAAAAGTACCGGAGTTGTTGGAGAAAAACTGGTCCAGTATAAAACGTAGGCAGCTACTTCTCTTTCTATCCGCCGACTGCATTACTTGAAGTGAATTCAATTTACGAAAGTTGGATCAGTTGTCTTAACTTTTTTAATCCGGCGGTTAATTCTTCATTAAAAAACGAGAAGTCCAAGGACTACTGCAAAGCTGATAAACCGACGTGAATTGCTTCTTTAGAACAAGCCGATGATTTCGGCTGGCCATACCAATCTTTCCGGTTTACAGATGTTACTGAATTTATGATAGAACTGAATTATAATAACAGATGGATAATGTCGCAATAAAAATTGTTTAAAAGGGACTGAAGCAGAATGATATACAACATATAACAAGAAAAAAAAAACTGATAATAAGGATACAAATAATTATTACAATACGTCACGGCGGTTTAGGCCATTAGGTTCAAGAGCCATGACCGTATCTATCAAATGTGACTCCCTCGCCTTACTTACTGAGTCACGTGAAGAATGAATTTTCTCTCGTGGAATTAACTGCATGTCAGTGTGAGAATGGTCAGAGTGAGAACTGAGTGTTCGGAAAAAGTAGTAGGTTTAGATTTAATTTTAGTTTTGTCGACTGGATATCTCTGTTCGTTAAATCTGTCCTTGAGGGTTCATAACCAGATACGGTTAACCAAATTGGAAAAGAAAATGACGCCAGTAGTACAGGATCAGTGACGGATCCAGACCATCAAATATCATCCAGACCCTGAGATAAGGGGGGGGGGGGGGGGGGGACGGGGGAGGTCGGTTTCAAAAAATTTCTCCCCCTTCGGGCGTCAGTTTGGTCTAAAAATAAGGGGGGCCCTTCCCTAAATGCGCCCCTGAGGATCCCCAGTAAAAGGATCGACGACAACCTAGAGCTCTGGGCTGAGTTGCTCAAAGCATGGTTAGCTTTAACCATTGGTTAAGCAGTATCAAAACCAATACGTTGTCAAGGTATTAAACGCTGGTTAACGCTAACCATGCTTCGAGCAAATGGGCCCTGGGGACAAGGTTGGAAAAGCTCTTTCAGCCGGACGTATAAAAAGGCGGGAAATTTAATACGTTTTGGGAAGAAGAAATAGCCGAAATACTGCCTAAAATTATGACAAGAACCGCGAAAATACGACACGACGGTATTCACCTGCTATTTGAGGAATATCTGTTAGTCTGAACACCCCTTTATACCCTGAATTTGTCGAGAAACAGAGAAAATAACGGCAACTTAACATAGATCGAGGTAAGCATGGCACAGACGGGAAAAGGCAGGAAAAGGCGCAGGAATCAGCTGATCACTTGTCATCTCGCGCACCCAAATATCTTGGTTCTGTGAAATGCGATAGAAAGCTCAAATTATGTGTAACCCGGTCACGATCTTTTTTCATCTTTGACGCGTGACAAGTATTCTACAGGATTTTCCGCGTTTTGTAACCGACATGACGCTGTATTTTTTCTTCCTATTTTAATATTTGTAGCGAGTTCTTGGAGCGGTATCATGAGAAACCAGCCACCGTACAAAAGGTTTGACTCATTGAACAAAATATCGGGCACATTTGCAGTGTAAAGTTTTTACACTTGGTCGGTATTGCTCAATACGCACTAATCTCGTACCCAGATCTCTTGTCGACAAAGCCGGCAAGAAATCTGGGTGGATACGAGGTTAGTTACGCATCTTACCCCAACTTTTCTTTTTGATGCTTATGGCGAAGCCAATGCAGTGACCTGTTGATGTTGTTCATACTTCCTTGACATATTTTTACGTCCCGATGTCAATAATAATAATAATAATAATAATAATAATAATAATAATAATAATAATAATAATAATAATAACAATAATAATAATAATAATAATAATAATAATAATTACAATAACAACAATAACAATCAGACTTATAATAACAATAACAATAATAATCATCATAATAATAATGAATAATACATTTATAGTGCGCAACTTTCCATAAAATTGTTATCTAATGTTTCCCGGTAAGACAAATTGCTACAGAACCGTCCTGGGATGGATTCCCTCTGTAATTTCCACGGTTTCCTTCTGTCTCAAACGTAGAAATTGTGCGCAACGAAGAGCTCCCATCGATCTCATGTGCAACACTGTTGCACCGAATAATACTCGTGATTGCCTGACGGTACTTTGAGAGCCTCCAGGCGTAAATGAACGGGTCCAATGCAAACTTTAGAACGAGTACGTTTACAGTGACCACTTCTGCAAGCTTGATTCTTAAATCCTGGCTAAGCGATAGTGAATTCCTATCATTGTACTTGTATAGCCTTAGATTCCATAAGATTACAGATGGCAGCGTGAATAGCAGGAGAAAGGTTACTAAGAGTAAATTTGCTGAAGTAAATTGTCGTTGTTGCTCTCTTCTTCGCTTACGGGCGGCGTCGTTTTCGTCCAAGTTGCTGACCCTGTTGAGGTGGACGCGGTATGCTCGATACAGCAATACATGACACAAAATAAGAGCAACTAAGACAATATTGGTATTCAAATTCACATCTATTTCCAACTTGACTTTTGAGGGAACCTTATATTCTAGTAAAAGCGAAAAGATAATGCAATATACCACTA